>JAOVYW010073511.1:0-19893 GCA_025775045.1 Hiodon tergisus
AATGGTATTTTACTAGAATGTAATAACAGGTTATAGTGTTCAAAACAATATAATGAAATCTTCCCCAGTTTCAGTTGGGAACCCGTTGACCAATCAACCAGAAAATCACAGCCTGACAAGCTTCTAAAGCTCACCAAATGTGGCATTTAATAGCGACCAGGGAAAAAAAAAAAAAGAGGTTTGGGTAATGATATTGCAGGGCGCAACCGAGCGCATTTAAAATAAACATTTACCTTCATAGCCGGTAATTAAGTACCCTTTCAACACCTGCCAATCGATTTAAGGTGCAGAAAAGTTGAGATCTAATTTTCCGATTAAAAATTTAACAACGGTGGAGCTAGTCACTCAATGAGTCATTCATGCGTGAATTCCCTCACGCAGCGCTTGATTTCCACATTGTCTTTTACTTCCTTTCAATCAGGAGTATGAACAATCGCAAACTTTTCCCTTGTTGATTAATCACACCGGGCCGGATCTTTGACGTTTTTAACCATGGATCTTCACTTCACAGAGGGAGAACCTTCTCCCTGAGATGATTTTTGTCATGTGTTTCAGAAGCAGTTTCTGTGTATTGACTTGTGGTCTCATTTCTCTAATCTGTATGCCATTACAAAACTAAGCCAACCAAATTAGAAGCGTATGCGGAGCTAATCTACAATTAATATCAAAGTAAGGAATTGCTTCTGTTTAACATTAGTTTGACCCTACACCCACTATTTAGCACATTAATCTATGCTGAGTTTAAGAGACTGAAACAAGGATGTGGCATGCCTTTATTCTGAAATGAGAAATGTTTTTTTTCCTTGTATTAAACGTTGTGTCCAGGCACTGGCTGCATGCGTCTCCCCAGATAGGTTTGCTGACCTCTAGATGGCAAACTAGGAATTTCCTGACAAGCGGCGATCTCTCCCGTTGAACAGGCTGAGCACCAAAGAGAGAGAAAATTATTCCTGTTTACTCGTGTTTGCAAAGGCAGGCGTGCAAAGAAAGAGAGGCATCATCCACAGGGTGGCCCTTATCGAGAAACTGCACCAGAAACCAGGCAGGTGAGGTCCAGAGAAGAGGAGCAGAGTACTTTCAACCAAGGCCCGTGGCCCGTGGCTTGACTCGTACTGCCAGAGCCGTGGGTTCAAATCCGGCTACCTCTGTGGAGTTTGAAAGTTCATCAAAGTGCTCGTGTGCCTTTCCTCAGGGTTCTCTGGTTTCCTTTCATTGTCCAGTATTGTGTGTGTGTGTGTGTGTGGCTTTTTCTGTCTGTTTGTGCCATGCTCTGCAATAGATTTGAGTCAGATTCATTCGTCTTGCATTTAGCAAATTAGTGATGCATTTTGACTTTGTACCAATGCAGAATTACGAAACGTGCCGCGGCCATTTTTATAGTAGGATATAGCCAAAAGGATATTGTTCTGCATTGTAGGGTTCTAGTTTGCTCTGAGAGTTCGGGTCTTTCGTTTTTTTTTCCCCCTTTTGTAAGTGTCCCTTAAGGTCCATCCCACCACTTAAACCAGAGGAGAGTGGAAGGAGTGAAACGGCAGGAGAGGTATCTGTTGGAGGTGCTGGAGGGTCACATTAAGCAGATCAGTGGAGCTGAATAACACTCCTAACCCCTGCCGGCGGAAATGGACCGCTTGCTGTCAAGTCCTGAATTCAGGATGGCTGGTTTGAGGAATATGAAGGTCTCCCCACATGCTTCCACAAAGCCCCATTGTAAACAGGGGGACTTCTGCTGTTGTGGGAAAGAGGGCGCCGTAGCGCCTACCTGAACCAGGGTTAACCTGTTTTCCAGCAATGCAGGGGCCAACAAAATGCTACGTTTTTAGCCAGGGAAGTTTTTCCAGAGAAACAGGGTTACTTAATGGGTTTTTTTTCTCTCTCTCTTCTCAAAGTTGGTTTACTTTCATACTTGGGGGAAAAGAAAAGATTTTATTAGACCTGAGCACTCTCCAGATAAAAGCGCTGTACTTAAGCGCGTGTGACGCGATTCCAGGGTGGACCCCAGTACTCACTCCAGTGGTTTCAAAAGGGCTTTCTGGGCTGGGGCGTTGATTGTGGGGGTGATTTATGTTAGTCACTCAACCCACATGCTGGAATTCTTTGTTTCTCTTCTCATGTAAACTGAATGGACCTGAAGCATCCAGCTGGCTGTAATGGATGCAGGCGATTTCCTTTAAAGTAGCCAGCGAGTGAAAGGTTTTGATCGAGTTAAAACTTGTTTAAAACTCAAAGCAGCGTTCTGAGCACTGCATTCTCACCTCATGCTCTGCAAAATCGCTCATTCCCCATAACTAATAATATTAATATTAATACCTAGACATCACAATTAAATTCTAGCTTCAATGGCTTTAAAGCTAGATTTCAAAAAATTAAAAATACCATTCTATCTAACAGTATTTAGCCTCACAGGAGCACTCTTACACATTTTGACAAACACGCTCACTACATTGCGGTGCATTAGCATAATTTTGCGACATTAATAAAGTTAATATATGGAGGGCATTAACTCATTAGTGGGGTGTGAAAACATCTGCCTGGATTGTACCGCAGTTCAGTAACTGAGGCGTCCCGTAGCATCACTGAAAAGTAATCAGTCATTCATCCCGGCCTCCCTTTCACAAATGGTTGATGAAGCTTGTTTACCAATTAACCAAGCAGGTTTCCACCTGCTGTTATTATAAGGGATTACATTAGATTATTATTTAATTTTTTATTCTGCATGGGAATTGAACACCGTTATGACATGCTTGCAGTAGAAACTGATTAATCTGAGCACACTGCAGTAAACAACTACGCATTCAAAGGGGCTCTTGTCAATAAAAAGCCCTCCGTGCACTAATAAAATAAAAAATTGTTACTCCACGTACAATAGATTGCTGCAAACACTGGGAAAATAGTAAATTGATGAGTCCATTAGAGCGGGCATAATTCAGCGCTTTCTTTTCTACCCACCTGATACAATTTATTAGTTCATTAGTGAGCGGCACCGAGTCGCATAGATTTTTAAAGCGGGATCTTATTAGCTGAAAGCATTCCAAAAGATGTTCCCGTGAATCATCCATGAATTATTACTTAAGCGTTTCCTGTAGCCAAATATGTTTTAATTCATTCTAAATGGTGCTGAATCCATCGGATAAATCATTTCCAGTTTCTATAACAGATGGCAGACAGAGAAGGGCAGCTCATCGGAAATCTCGGCAGTGGTAAATGACGCACAATGCTCTGTTGACGGAAAGCAATTTCACATCAACGGAATGCGTGAATGCTGCTTTGCGGCCCTTTAAAATAAAATACCATCTCAATGGTTTGGGGAAAGAAAGGGAAAAAGAGGTGATCAGCAGAGCAGTTTCAACGACGGATCTCAGAGAACGTCCTTCAGCTTGATATTATATGAATTACCACTAACCCTTTTATTCTGGCTTTAAATTGGCCGAATGCAGAATGAAAACAGAGGCTTCGGCACAGATACACATCACGTCCGGCCATAGCTCCGGTTAAGGCAGCCCGGGAGTTTATTGGAGCCCTGTGTGGGCTTAGTCATGCAATCCAGCGTTCAGTAACACAGAGTCACGGCGACAACAGGGCTGCAATGTCTGAGACTGACAGAGACCGAGCGAGAAAGAGGAGAAAGCTGTGATTAATGTTCACAACCATTAACAATTTGGCAATATGAATTGGGCGTTAGCTGGCAGCCGTTAAGCACTGGTGATCTCTTTATGAGATGGCTATAATTAGACCATATCAGAACTCCGAAAGCTGGGGGGGTGCAAACTCATTCACTCTCTGCAGAGGCTTTCCCAAACAGCCCTTTTATTGGGCCTGTTTGCTGTGTATGTCTGTGAAGGGATGGCTTTGACCAGCAAAATTTCACCCGTGCAACAAGGACATGGCTGATTTAGAGACCTGTCACTTGGATTCGGGGGTGGGGGGGGGGTTGTAGTTCCCAGGGTAACTCCCCGTTTCTGTTTCTAAGTCCTGTTTGTTTATATATCTGCCCTGCTCAGCCTGAAGGTTATCCTCCTGGAGTACTGTTTCAGGGGCCAGGGAAAGTATGGAAGGAATCCACGCAGCAGAGTTGGGGCCTGCAGGGTAAGCTTTACGACAGATTTACCCACCTTGCTTTGCAGTGGTGTGGAGTAGCTATTATGTTTCTGGTAGGGTAAACCAGTCCTAAGCCCACAGTCAGCAGGGGAGGTGCATGCTTGGCTCAAGGGGGTGCTATTGAAGGGAAAAAAACTAAGAAAGTCAAAAGTTAGAGTCTGGTGGCTTATTAAAAGTGCATCTTGTTTATTTTTTTTCATAATTTGGAATGAATGATTCTGTGAAATTACAGCCTACTGGTCGGTGCCTGTCACTGCTTCAGACAGGAATGGTTCTGCCCTCGGACTGCTCACGGAACTCAGCCCGTGACATTTACATTACATATATCCCTAGAAGTCGCTTTATAACTTTATACGGCTGGCTATTTACTGAAGGAATTTTTTGATTTATTTCAGGTTCAATTAAGGTTAAACCATTTTTTACCCCATTTTCCAAGGAGACCGGAGCGTTACTGCCAGGGGCATGTGCCTTTTTATGCATTTTGGATCCAGGAGTACTTAATTTCCTTGTCCACGTTTACAACAGTCGAAGTGGGAAAGGAGTTATGGACGAAATATCACCAAGCCTTTGGGCGCTTATACCGAGCGAGGTCAGAAGCTGGTCTTTGCCTATATTATTACGCACCCGGTCTGGGGGGAAAATGAGGGTCACATTTTTCGATGAGGTTTGCTTTTATGTTATTTAAATATAAATCAGTTTGATGTGTGTCCTGCACATCAAATTACATTTTTACCTTGAATAAGTGGTCATCCTGGGACTTCTTCTCTTTCTCATCATGTTTTAAGGTAAACAACATGAACGTCTCATCACTACATAAATACCTATCAGCCATATTAATTATCGGTATTGCTTTTTTGAAATATCAATACCATCGCCATTGCAATGCTTTTAGATGTCAGTAGTATTTGGATTTGAAAAGGGAAAATGGAAGAAATGGAAATGGAATTGGAAACTAAGAAACTATTTACCAGTGCTCCGTTGACATGATCCAAATTTTAATGATCAAATCTGATCCATAAGACTCGGTTATTGCTCTGGCTAGTGTCCTTACCGACTCAGCCACTAGGCAGTCCCATATACTGGGATCTGTGTATATAAGGTTCCCTGAGCCTAAGAAAGAATGTAACCTGGAAAACAGAGACTGATTCTTGTTCACGATTTACCTGGTTAAAGGTGCCACAGTGTAAGCCCTCCTTCGATGTTTATTCCCTCCGGTATGAGAGGGAATTTGTGTTAATGGCTGCCATGCTGGGACAGCCAACTGGCGCACTCTGATCTCGAAGCAGATAATATTACCATCAAAGCCAATTAGTGGTACCCCCTACCCCACCGAAAGCCTTCTGGTTTCATTTAAAGATCACTCATTATATTATTCATGTGTATCCAAATATCGTATGCATGTGGATTGTTTATGCCCCTGGTATGATGTTAAATAAGCAGAATAAAAAAGAGAAATCCAACAATAAATAAATCCGGTAAATAATAAATAATAATAAATAAATCTTCAGTGCAAAAACCCTATCATTTCAAATGAACATGAAATATTTACATGAATCTGTTATAGTTTGGAGGTTAATTGGAACAGTGATAACCAGTTGAGCCCACATAACTTAATAAATTACTTTAAAATTCAAGTTATGAATAAATAACTTCCTGTGTTAAATGTTGTAATGTATTCTTGACTGCGCTGCCTGCAAGTTGCTCTGGATTATTGAGTTTGCCAAATAAAATAAATGTAAAATGCAAACGCTGTGAGAGTAAAAAAAACCCAGATGGGTCCAACCTACACGCAGCGGGAAGACGCAGGTGAACGCGTATCACAGCTTGGCGTGTAAGCCGCGACGCACTGCCTGCATACCTTCAACGGCCCTCCGCGTCTCCCAGCGCAGTAAAGAAAACCACGGCGCGTTCTTCCCCTTTTCGCCAACTGACGCGATTGCTTTCCCGTCACCGGGATGCTGAAGCAGCAGAATGCGGCAGATCCAATCGAGGCACCGGGAATGAGGAGAGGCGACTCGGAGGGGCATGTGGGCCCCGGCCAGTCAACAGGGGGATCACTTGGGATAATTTCAGCTCTGTTGGGCGGTATGTGTCAGTTCAGCATTACTTGACACGGGTGCAGCGGGGCCAGTCACTCCTATTGTCCGCCGTAATGGTTGGAACACCCATTTGTCAGGGTCGGCCGGGGGAGTAAAGGGACCCTGATGAGTTGTTTGCCTCCACAATGAGGCTGAGAACTTTTCTTTATTTCCATTTTAGATTTTTTATTCCTTGGAAAATATACAGACAAGGCGCATCAGCTTAGTAGTTTAATGCCAATAGTGTCGGAGGCAAAACGCTAAACTGAAATTCGTTAAAGGACAAACGGATTGAAGTGGTAAGGCGTCAAATAAAACTAAGTGAAAAGCATTGATTTTTCTTGTTCCCATTGATTCCTTCATTTCTCATGTTCCAAACACCAAAGAATGTCAAATACCATCATTTCAATTAAAGTGTGATTTGCTGGTATGACAACTTAAAACGGGAGAAGGACTATATTCCTTTATATTGTTTTCCCTCTGTCTCCTCTATTGTCCTTTGTTTGGCCTTCATCATACTCCCCAACAATCAATCAATCTCCCTCGGGTATTATATTCTAAATTGCGGCATTTGTAGAAAAAACCCCGGAATGCGTACAGGCTGTGCAGGGTCTCAATTAAATTTCTACTCAGGAATATGATTTATAAATTCCCAGTTTCCAATCTACCTACAATCGATTTTACATGTATTGGAAAAAAACCTGATCGACCTGATAACCAAAGCCAAAGCCTCTGAGTCTCAGTAGGGTTCTCATCACTTTGGGCGATTCTCAAGCTGGAGAGCTCTCTGTCGGATCACAGTCCGACTCATCCCCGTTGTCACATCCTTCCATGGGAGTTCTGAGGATGCAGTATGCAAAGGCTGGAAATGTTTCAAAGAAGCAATTGGCACAAGTGAGCTTTCACAGGCCAAAGCTGTGATAATTCACTCCGTCCTTAAATGAGGAACTCAAATGTTTTGAAAAGAGAAGAACATTCCCCCTACCCAAGAAGGTCAACCCTGTTTTAGATGAAAATGGTCTACTTCGGGTCAGAGGTCTCACATCATCTGCAGACCTGTCAAAAGTGGCATTTATTCATTTAGTTTATTTTACTTTGAGTTACATTGTGTAAATTGCCACCTAGTGGATCTTTTTGGTACCTAGCATGTACGTGCAGGAAATTGTGGAATTTCCCCAGTTGACATCAAGAAGCGTTCAACTCATGGTGTTGCAGTTATTTTCTTGTTACATTTTTGCCTTGGATACTATGTATCTGTAAGTGCATGCACATTATGGATAATAAGCGTAAAGTACTTTGCAGGAAATGTGAGTTTTGTAACATTTTCTCCAAGTAATGTGTTTGTTAGAACCCGCTCTAAGTAGCTAGGATTTAGTAGCTATCACGCTGTATTAAGCTTGTAGTAATCATATTTTAGATGCACTATGTATAGGCTTATTGGTATTGCATGTAAGAGAATGCGCCTTTGGGGTTGTTAAACGTACATTCACAGTAAGCTGTGTTTTTATGTGCCTTTGATAGTATGCCAAATAATATTTTGTTTTGATAATTTTATTTATGTAATCAGCCTGTGTTTAAGCACGAGTGGTAGTTGGTCATACTAACTTGAATTCATCTATGCATATCAGTATTTTCAGACTCGTTCAGTAAACATTGTCAAGAAAAGTCAAGCCTTGTGATTATTGGAGATTTCAAGTAGTTGGCTACCTGTCTAGCTCTGCATAGAAACGCGCAGAGCTAGGGCAGAATATGCACAGTTATAATTCCAACAGACTGCAAGGTTCCTCTTATTTGTAATTACATTACATCTAATTTACAGATAATCAAAATATTACATTTCAATCAATTAGACTTCATGTGCCCTCTCTGCAAACAATGATTATACATTTAATACAGCTAATGCGCACGTCGACTTCACATGGTTCACGGTATAGATTCACTGAACACGGTTCAGCTGAGAGGATAAATACACCATTGTGACTAAAGTAGTTGAGATATAGGACAAGCTCTTCGGTCAGCCAGGCTGTTCCCTCACTTGTGGTGTGTCCAAGACATTGCAATTTGGGTCTGTGCATCCTGGAGTGGCGTTAGCGATGGTGAGGATGTCCAGAAGAAATGGACGTACATTAAAGAACGTGTCTTTCCAGTGGATGTCCTGACTGCTCTGACTAGTGGGGGAGTTAACCTTATACCGTACCGGAACTCACCCACTCACCCCGGAACAGCACGTCTTGTCCCTGACAGGCCACAAACCAAAATATTGCTAAGATCCCACATTGTATTGGCACAATGATTGAAGTATGGAAAATTCTATTCCCTTCCATGTGATTGGAGTTTGTTTTATTTATTACTTTCGTCTAAAATTACCTCTGCAAAGTGCCTTGGCAATAGGTAATGTACTGCAAGCTAATAGCATTTTTTATCCAAACTAAAGTTAAGTAAATTGTTTTAGAGTGTTTAAATCATCGGTGCAGTACAGCCAAGAGCTGGTAGTAACCAAGTTGTTCCAAGATCAACATTTAAGTAAATGCATTTTCTTTTTAATATCAGTATGACTAAATTATCCTGCTATAATGAACTCATATTCAAAGTATTGAGCAGAACTGCCATGACCATCATGGCTCAAAAATCCCCATAACTCACCTGGGATTTGAACACACAACGATTTGGTTAAATTTTTTAACTGCAGCTCACCTTGTAATACTCACAAATGTTATTTCCCTTGCTGCAGCACCAACATACAGGCGTGTTGGGAATTATTACACCTCCTTTGACTGTTCCACAAATAAAGAGTTTTATATAATTTGGTTGTTTAACCTTTAATGCTGCAAGCTACCGATATGACCCTTTGGGCAGAATCACCTTGACATATAAAAAATGGCTGTGGCTGGATTTATTATATTCAATACACATGCATTATACATCGCAATGTAATTCAAGAGTGATACACCCCTTCATTCTGTATTTCTCTGCGGTGAAACATAAATTACAACCTCCCACTGCTCCTGTTTCAACACAAAGACGTGAGCCGCCTTTATTGATAAGACAAAACAAATTATCTGTGAACATCTTTAGCCCTTTCCCCCTGGTTAAGAGCAATATAAAGAAAAAGCACTCAATTTCATATCTTGTTCACAATGCCATAAATTGAATTTTCAATAGAGATACAATAATAAAAATGGACCAAATTTTATTTTGATTTATGTGCACTCTCAGAAATGTAATGGAGACCATTCCCAAAACCCACAAGGTCCTTGTGGTGCAGCATCGGCTGAGCACACAGGGCCAGCAGCTGGACCAGGGTAGAATAGATCAAAGTCACTGGTTGGATGGGGAGGTATGGGGCTATGGCTCTCTTTACTTTAAAAAAATAAAATAATTAATTCACAGGCAGAGTCTGTTCTCTCCATATCAGGGCTTGTAGCAATTAGGAGTAGGGCTCTATTGGACATTGGTAAGCATTGCGGTCCCACACAGGTTGGGTAGTCATTGTTGAACAGGCTAGGCAGCCTCTGGCGTTTCCAACACATTGCCCGAGCTGACTGAGGCACAAGACATAATCAAAGAGGAATTAAACTTCTGGTGATACTTGCATGTTTGCTTCTCTTCTCCTGCTCCACTAGCCAGCCGATGCCTCTTTGTATCCCTAGACTGCCTGCAGCTGTCTGATGTAATCAGTGGCTGCAGCTGTGTGCAGGCAAACAGGAGTGGATGCTGGCTGTAGTGAATGCTTGGAGGTGTTGTGTCCCTCTAGGCACTGCAGTTCGCCCTCCTTTTTTGGCATCTTCTGCTGGTTCTGCATCAGTGAGGATGTTTAAATATCGTATAATAAAAGGACAAAGGTCTGATTTAAGATATTAACATGGTCTACAGCTAACCATTGGTTGCAGTCAATACTTATGGAATGTTAGCCACTAATCTATTCTAATCGGTCAGTAACCTTTCTGAGTACACATTCTTTTTTTCTGTTTATACATTATACAAAATGTTCTATACATAAAATCCTTTTTTTTTTTTTTTTTACATTTGTGCAATCCTTAATATCCATCTAATAAAATGTCTTTAAAATGTATTGATATTACAACAGGTCTTATTATATTCTCTGGTAGAACAGACTGTTGTAACACCAGGCCGTAGATTGGAACAAATAACAATTATATGACTTTTAATTTTGTGCTAATTACAAGTCATGCGGCAATATCTGAAGGAAATTGGCTATTGTTATTTCGTTTTTAGATACAACAACAATGAACAATTAAGTAATGGTATATTACCATGGTATAAATTGCAAAAGGACTGAACTGACATAATAAACAAGTTCCAAATAAATGGTTACAGTTCTTAAACAAAATAAAAATAATAATTCTGAATTATAGCATAGGCAGGAAAGTATGTTTAAAAACTGTTAAAAATCCCATTAAAATGTAATTTTCTAAAAGAAGCACTTTCAAAGACGGTTCTACCGTATTATAGACGACCTTGTCTTTTCTGAGCGCCCTTGCCCTTGGCTTGGGATGAGTAACTTGAGTCACGATCATCCATCACACTGCAGAACCCATATTGACGGGGTTTATCGCTTAAATATTTGGGCCGAAACATCTTTTAAACACAGCTCTCTCACCGGCAATATCGACAGAACTGACAGGGCTCGATGTTTGGCTCACATCATGTGATGAAAATAACAGAAAAATGTCAAACATTTTGGATGTAAGAGTCTCGCGAGGTATCATGGACTTGTCACAGTTTACAGACATTATGCATCTCCCCACTCTAGCTGGTAATTAATTAACTTTGTGAATAGTAGAGGAGCTGCTGCTAAAAAGTTTTCTCGTTTGGAAATTAAACTATGTGTTTCTTACGTTTGTTTGTCGTCAGGTGACTATACTCTGCTTCACATTGTCTTTTTCAGGTGACCGTAGTCTGCTTCACAATGTCCTCATCAGGTGACCGTAGTCTGCTTCAGATTGTCCTCATCAGGTGACCGTAGTCTGCTTCTCATTGTCTTCGTCAGGTGACCGTAGTCTGCTTCACATTGTCCCCGTCACTTTTACCATGGAGAGGCCAAAAGACTTAGCTGCGTATGTATCAGTGAATATATACAGGGTATTTACTTATAAAGGTTATCCTTTACAGACCACAGATGGTATCCCAATGCATTCTTATTTTAATTAATGCTGCTCTTTCCCATTGTTACAGTGCCTGACTGATGTTGTAATACTGACTAGCGGAGTTCACACGCATTAAAATACAGACAAAACAGAGATTATTAGCTTAACTTCTAGCAGTGGATCACTCAATGAATAAAGCAGCTAGCTGCGAGGATTAATGTGAATTGCAGGACACATTGATAATCGACGCTTTCAATGTGGCTTTTGGCCCCTGGATTCATCCCTGGGCCATGCCTGTCAGAGCGAAAGGAAAATATATATTCCTGATGAATGTTAACAGGCACATCTTTTCTGTAACGAAACCCGGAACTGGGTATTGATAGAAGTTGTACTGAAACGATGCAAGAAAAAGAGGCTTTCTAAAACCACGAAGCGACAAAAAGTTTAGATTGATTTTCAAACAATGCAGAGGCGATTGAGGGAAAGACATGCTTAAACAGTAAACCATCTTGGGCTTGGAGTCCTGGAGCACCCCCCCATGCCATAAAAAGAGGTTGTTAATCTTCCACTGTGGAGGTCATACACAGGTTTTAGTACAGCTGAGCAGTAAGCTTTCAGTTCGATTCTGCATTTCTCCCTTATAGCTTCCTTTGAATTTATGCATTACAGCTATGAAGGGTTAGTACATGGCGTTGAAAGGGAACAGAGTAGCATGCATTGGGTGAGAAGGAGATTTGTTGTTGTCACCATTAAAACAATTCCCTCTGAACATGGAAAACGGTGATCACTTTACTTGTCATCAAGATGATACCCTTTAAACTTAAAGTGAGTTTGCAAACGTTAGCCCTGTAAAAATAAATGTCATCAGCTAGAATTGGGATAAGACCCCTTTGAAATTTTGCTTCATAGAGCACAGCAGATTTTTTTTTTTTTTTTTGTATCTATATAATTTTATTTACATACTTATCTACCACCTCTCTGAAGTAAAATAAAAATTTTAGGAATTAGCGGAGATCAGCTGTTTCTGACGACTGCCAGTAAGCCATAAAAGAAAGCATTGGAGCAATTAACCGTTCTATTCTTCTTAAATATTTCAAACAGAAGAAATCTGAGTTTATTTCAGTTTAAGGATTTTGAGGTCATTCTAAGATCTTTATTTTCATCCTGCAAGTCCTATGGAAGCAACGCTATATAATTTATCTTCCTTACAAAGGACATGCCTGAGTACAGTAAACAGATTTAATGACTGAACTTGTCACATTTAAAATCGATTGGTTTTCCTGGCATCTATTTTGATCTTTATGTGAGGCAACGCATTAATTTCCTTTGGTAATGAAGTGAAGCCAAAGACTCATCTTTCTCCCTCTTGCTTGCGCTATGCGTGATCAGGCATAAGTAGCCAAATCTACTGTGTTTAAGTCAATAGAGGGGACATTCGACAACACTTGCTCTTTCAGGAGGCTAAAGCCTTTTTTTTTTCTTCGAGTGCCTCAATTATAAGATCAAAACCTCCAATAGAGAAGACTTAAAAGTGGACGAACTTCAGCCGTTTCAGCCGAGTATAACTGCTTCTGAAGAAATTGGTGGATTATGAAAAAAACCATTTTTCAGGTTTTATGATTCTTGTATAAAAAAATGTGTTCTTATTCTTTTGAATCTTCATATGCTCTTATAATTTACTTACGTAATTATTTCTGAAAAACAAAAATCATTTTACTATTTGACACTTGCCAAGGTATATATTGAAAAATTGCATGGCAGCTGCTACATACCCTATAATTTGCAATTTGCTCAGTAATGAAGGAGTAAACATATGGATTTTCCCCATAACTCAGAAAATAATAACCAATCTTGCAGCATTAATATGAGTTTATTAAAATGAATAAAAATGTTATTTCTGAGACTAAATGTGACCAGATAGTAGGCGGTTCTACTGCCTGTCCTCATCATGAAAACATGCTATGTTTATGCAAATAAAACATATATCTATTTCACTGGATACGAACCAAGAACCACATTATACATCAGACTCTAAAAGTTCATGAAAAATACTGACTGACAGGTGACAGGCTGTGGGTTGGCAACAGATTCCAAAATACCATTAAATGTCCTCAGAAGTGAAAATGTATTATTTGAGCTTTGAGCACAATAATAGAAAATCTAACTGACCTGACATTATCCATTTTTTTCCCAGTATACCTGACCCACCTTAAATCAGCTGGGGAGGATTCCGTTTGATAATGTTTTAGGAAAGTATGTTCTTGGTGGTCATAAATGGCCTCCCAGTTGTGAATTATTTGTACGCTGCTGAAATGTTTAGTTATTAGAGCGGTTAAATGTGTTTGACCCCTATACTTTGTTATATATTCTGGTTCTCTAGTTTCCTCCTTGAGTATATTTATGAACATATTATTTGTAATATGCTTCACCCCTGGCCATGATTTTGGTCGCTTTTGGTCTTGCGTTGCGGGTGCTGTGTGGTTGACAGTCAGTGGAAGCCAGATGGTTGGCCCTCTGTGGCCCTTTGGGATGTGTGCTTCTGACTTTTGCATTATTTCCTTCATTTGTGTCCCTAACCCCACATTTATCAAAAGAATGACGCTGTGCCGCATTGCTGATCTTGCAATTGATACCAGAGGACAGTGTTCTGCTGAAAGAGCCTTTCTGGAACCCTGTAGGGGGGCTGTGGTGTTAGAGCCTTGTTTCAGCAGGTAATCCCAAGGCCTGCAACACTGCTGTATTGTTCAGAAAGCTCCTGCCATTGGCCAAGACTAGGAATGGTTAACCAGCAAGAACCGGACGGTTGAACGGCAATATCGAGAAATGGAAATGACCGGCAATAAAAGTGATGAGTTAATAGCCCGATAAGGCAGAGGGGGAAAAAAAAAAAAAACGTATACATCTTTTTATATGACTATAGCCTGTTGTAGGAATGACTTATGACAGGGACGTTATAATCACCCGGATGGCCTTCTAAAGGAGATACCATAAACACCAGTATGGCCTATTAAGGGGTGTTCTAAACACTATTGTGGGGATATATATATATATATATATATATATATATATAGGCCAGTTTTTCCAGTTACAGAAGTAATGCTTCATCATTTATAATAACCATTTGGAAGCATGTGCACTGGGGGATTTTGTTTGCATGTCTTCCATATTGGGTTGATATGGAGGCTGTTTGAAAATAGCAGGCAATTAAAAAACACATATTTAACTGCAGAAGTTCCAAAGACTGCCATCGCTCCAATAATTATCACTCCAATAATCTGAGGGTCAGAACGTCTACGCACGTTAAGATAGTTAAGATAAAAGGCTTATACTTAAAATACTTTTTATTTATTTATATATATCTAAAAATTTTATATTTTTAAATAACGGTCTCTGAATAGGACTGTAATAGCTGTTTAAAGGGTCAGTTATTTACTTCAGTCTCTTAATTGTGCTTTGAAAATAATTCTCACATTGCAGATTTATTTCTGTATGTATGTTATGAGTTATCTGTGAGTATGTGATTATCGGTGAGATCAAGTACCACCGATGGTGGTCGCAAACAGTTTCCCCGGACTCGATCAGCACAACAAAAATTCCTTGCTAAATAAATAATCGAAAATGTCATTCTTGCATGCACAATAGGGCTTTGATTTGGTCCGGCCCAACATAAGGATAAGAAGAGAATCAACAAAGGCAAAACGGATAATGTCCTGTCAAACCACATCAATAAGTAAGTCAGTCAATAAAGTTCATAACAAGGAAGTTCAGAATAGCTTAGGGTAAGACCAGCGGGAGGACGTACTAATTGTTTGTTTTCTTTGTGACAGAATCAGCATTGATATTAATAATGATTGCTGATGAAAGGTCTACCATGAAGGAACAAAAGCCAAAAGAAAGTAAAAAAATGAACCGTTTGGCAAATGGATTCCTAAATGAGAGATAAAAACATACTATTTTTTATTATATATATATATTTTTAATTTATTTCCTGTTCTGAAAGAAATACATTTAAAGAAGACACATTATTATCGCCACAGCTCCCTGTTTTTTAGAGTGATTCACATCACAAAGAAGCTTGGTGGGATATGGGGGGAAAGACAGTCTTAATTGCTAGCAAACAGTACGTTTGAACTAGAGTTATTAAAATGGGGTGATCTGAGGGTGTACAAATACCTAAAAAGCAATATGGATGTGGAAGAAGAATAGAACAGGCTGTCCACATATCCATGAATACACCGTAGAACGCCGATACCTTTCCAAAGTACCTTTTACATTTATGAAACCTCTAGCTTTGTCAAATTTTTGCCAAATGACATATCACCCTCACCAACTCCCTGGCACTCAAAGAAATTCTGGGTTTTCATTCGTGAAATGCTTCCAAAGCATCAGATGTCACATATTAGACAAAACCAAACCGACACAGCTATGTGGTGTTATTTTAAAGAGGGGATGGAATTATTCCTGACTAGAGTTTTTTTTTTTTTTGTACCAAATATACCAGCCGTAAGAACATCCGTAAGGGTTCTTTTTTCTATAAAACCAGATCTCAAATATCATTAAGGTCATAACGGCAAGATCACCTGTCTGCTTGAGTGAGATGGCAGCTTGCTAGGTGAGCTATTGCCTACCCTAAATATTTTTATTCAATTATTTAATCTCATATAAGTCTTCTTTCTGCAGTTTAAAAAAGCCTTCTGACCCGGAAGTAATGTAGTTATGACCTATTCTGTCTGCTCCTTTCCAAGCCATCGTTACTCTCTGTTAAGAACCTGCTTTTATTCCTTATTTGCTGTCGTATAGGTGAACAGTATGTCGACATGTGCCTATAGCATACTTTCTGGTCGATCTCTCGGGTTCGAGTCTGCTCCCATTGGATACTTTGGTTTTGGTTCTTACTTAAGTAATGTCTGAGCATGATTACTCTAGCATGGTGGCTTAGGGATTAGCATTGGTGCTTCAACGTGCCTTTGCTTCTGTGTGTCCCTGACCCTCTGATGATGCTTAGACTACCTTTTAAATAAGAATGTGGATATTGAATGTTGACAGGAGACTCATAATACAGAAGGACATGGCTCGGCTACAAAATAAACAAATGCATGCTGCCATCATTTGGAAAAATTCCAGTAGCACCATTTGGACCACCAGATTTGACCACCAGACTTGATTTTTCCCAGGTTTGGATCTCCTGACCATCCAACTAATAAATCCTCCGAACAATGCAGCTACTAAAGTAATTCACTGATTACCTCTCTTTTTGTGACCCCCTGCGAGGGAAAATGCAGCGAATTTATACTTTGGGTAGTCACTCTAGGCACATAAAACCAGTGCTATCTTATTTTCCTGTACTATTCTGCAGTATTTGACTTCAAAAGAAAAGTAAAATATTCTGATTGCAGATCATGCTCCAGTTTCTTATTAACTAATTTTCACCCCCGGGTACCAACTTGCTAAAAGCTAGAGGTATAATACCTTTTTACTTCTAGATGAAAAGTTAATTTAACACATAACACATAAGGATTAGAGCCGTTTCTGTCTCATAATTTATCCTCAGACGTGTCCCCTCACTCTATGTGGGAAGTATGTAAAGGTTTTGTGTTATCTCATTTGCCTTTGCTAAACCAAATCCCATAAATTAGTCGCATAATAATTCACAAACTGCAAATGGATATTAAGCATACTGAATCTGAAATAAAACAACTTTTTTTTGCAAAGATAAACGTAAACAGCTATGCACTCTTAAAGAAAGATATTTTAAGAAGTGTACAGGAATCAGACAGAATTTTTTCTACTTCACAGCAAGCAAGGAGACCGACCAAGGAAATTGCCTGCATTACGTTTAAAACAAGCTGAGCAACATGCTTCTATTAGGCCAAATGCTATCAGGAATCCATCAGGAACAGCGGTTACTCATCCAGAGAGGCTAAATGAGATTTTTTAAATGGGCTTTTCCCAACTATACACACTATATACAACTATACGCCAATTTTGGGAGTGACCACAAGGACTCTGAGATCCACTGAACGCGGGCCGCCGTTTATTAATGCAGTCAAACAAAAAGTGTTTGGATACCCCTCATTGGTTCACCGCAAATAATACTGAACTAAAAAAAGCCACTGAAGGACGGGGGGGGGGGGCGTGATATCGTTAACCAATCGAAGCTGAACAAACAGAACATTAAACGAGCCAGGCTTCTCTCAGCACTGGCTGACATGCTAGTTTCTCACTCTCTCCTTCCCATCTTGAATGTGGTGTTAATTACCCACACATTCCCTGCAGGTGCCTGTCTCGCCACAGCCATCACGTGTGTGCCACAATACAGCAGATCTTTATGACACAGAAGATTTCAGAAGTAAACTAGACCTCCCCCCCCCACAAACCTAAGTATTAGATGCCCCTTGTCGCTGGACAGAGGCACAGAGTTTGATGAATAAAGGCTGTGTCCCAGTTCTGGATGGTCTTCCACCAGAACTTATGCAACATTGGCCCACTTCTTCTAAATGTCATATTTATTTTGCTTATTTTCTTATTTTGCAAGAAAGGATCCCTTAAAATGTTAACATTACAGAGCATAAAATTAAATGCAAAATATTTGGTTTGTCGTCTTGAATACCATCTCCAGTCCAAATCACCACCATCAACCAGGCTTCTGATAATCACCGGCTACATGTTAGAGTTACGGTTGACATTCTTTCCTATCCTGACGTTGGATGCAGAAAAAGCTATTGGCAGGGTAAATTGGATTTAATTTTAGGCAGTTCTGCGTTATTTTGGGTTTGGCTCTTCCTTCATGATATGATTTTGCGCACTGAACAACTCTCGGACAACCTGTGTCTCCACTAGCTCAGTGTGCTCCACTCAGTGCTCCATGTCTCTAGGGACCAGACTGGGATGCCCTTTTAGACCCCGCCACTTTTCTCTCTTTTTGGAACTCTTTGCCCCAGCTGTTTTTCTTAGCAGTTCAATTTATCATGTTGGTACACACAGCACCAAACACGATCTCACTTTGAATGTGCTTCTATAATTGTCAGACATTCCCGCTTTACCCCCAGTGCTTTGCAGTTAATTCCCTTGTAGACACGTTCTCTGAATATAGAATCAATTGAATCAAGTCAGTTTCAGGATATTGGGGATTCACCTTATTGCGCAGTTGTGCCCCCCACCCCCCAATAAGGGTATCTTCAAACATCTCGGTTTAACAATTTGTAAAAGTCTTTGTGCAATCAGGAAACATAATTAAGATGGTATGTTACCCACAATGATTTCAGATCTTGCCAGATGGTCTTCAATTCGGGTCACTCCATATGGTGCCATTTCCATGATTAAAATGAATGTGCACCTCCGTATCACATTCCTATTCTCCATGTTTTCTCTTCCTTCCAAATGTACTGCTGAAATTAACTCACTATGCTCGAAGTACATGAGAAAGGTAGGCCTTCTAGAGTTCATTTGGCAATAAATCCGCCATAGTCTTGCCCTACCAAATAAAAAAATGTTTATTCGGCTTTTCAACACAGAGCAATGTTTATCTAAAATATTTGCATATAAATTAATACATTTTTAAATTAGCTCGCAGATAACATGAAGCCTCTCTTAGAATACTTCAAATGAACAGATCCGATCTGCCAGGCTCATGTCTTAAGAAAGATACAGCGTGTCTTTTGGGAAGCTCCCAAAATATATTGATTTTGGCAATATTTGGCTATTCGTTTGTGTGATATTTTAGAAATGAGAGTGCCCCTCTCCCAGAGGTATTCGCCAGACAGATGACTCTCAGCTTGGTTTTTCAGTAAAAACCAGACGCACCATTCTGGCAGGACTGACAGCAGCAAAAAAAAAAGTATAAAATAAACTACAGTGGAGGGCTGGATGGAACCATAAATTTCAAACTAACTAGAATGGCTGAAGTACCTGTTTGACATTATTCTTATTTTTAAAAAAATACTGCTAGATTTTTCTGTGCTATGTCTCAGACACTGTCAGCACTGTAAGTACAGTATGTCTGTATAATGCTTGAGCTACTTAAAAAATGGCATTGCCTGGTCCTTATTTATCGTATAATTTAACTGAGATTACTTAATTATAGTGTTACTCTCACGTCATGTACTAGGACTTCTTTACTGGTCTCACTTTAGTGTCTTGTATTTCTCCTTTATTAGAATTTGGATGTCCCTCTGTGTGTGGCAGCACTTTGTGACATAGTGTACTTTGTACTGTTTGCCTGGTTATTTGTGAGGGGTAAAGTAATATAATAAAAAGCTGTTCAGAAAAAGGTGATATTTTTAATTAATTTTTTTTTTAACAGATAAGTTTCCTGAAAGCAATCGAGCCAAAAATGTAGATATTATTCTATTGCATCGTCTTTAAAATCAAATCATCATTCAGTTGGGTTTGAGCCTGCCTCTGAAACTAACTTCCTTGGGGGTAAGGTTGGGGGGCACCCGTAGTGGTGGCACTTTTCTCCTAGTCCGTGGGGGTAAGGTTGGGGGGCACCCGTAGTGGTGGCACTTTTCTCCTAGTCTGTGGGGGTAAGGTTGTGGGGCACCCGTAGTGGTGGCACTTTTCTCCTAGTCCGTGGGGGTAAGGTTGGGGGGCACCCGTAGTGGTGGCACTTT
>JAOVYW010073514.1:0-19878 GCA_025775045.1 Hiodon tergisus
AGAGGAAGGATGAAGTCAGTAAGAGGAAGGATGAGGACACTCAGGAAGGATGAGGACACTAAGAGGAAGGATGAAGTCAGTAAGAGGAAGGATGAGGACACTCAGAGGAAGGATGAAGTCAGTAAGAGGAAGGATGAGGACACTCAGGAAGGATGAGGACACTAAGAGGAAGGATGAAGTCAGTAAGAGGAAGGATGAGGACACTCAGAGGAAGGATGAAGTCAGTAAGAGGAAGGATGAGGACACTCAGGAAGGATGAGGACACTAAGAGGAAAGATGAAGTCAGTAAGAGGAAGGATGAAGTCACTAAGAGGCATTATGAGGCAGTAGTAATAAAATGTGTTTTCTGCATGAGGCATTCTTTACAGTGAAACAAGGCTGAAATAAATACACCGGTAGGCATTTAACTTGCACACAGATAAATCAGCCCTTTGGAGTCATTTAATAGCACTACTGGAAATCTAATGAGACAAAACATGAGGCAATATATTGTTTTTCTGTGTCACAAAAATATATAATTAGCGTCACCGAAGCTTAATGGATATGTATCTCTAAATAAAGTATCTATCTATCTATCTATCTCAATTCATCATTTTGCTTTCACAGTGAAAGTGTATCTAAGTTGGATGTGTTATAGTCCATATATAATGTAAATTCGGATAGCTGGCTGTTATTTAACAGTCACTCTTCAATTCAGTGTATGTGTAATTACTGTCTAGAGAACTCCGATGTGCTTACCCTGCCTTTATTTTTATGCAGTCTGAAGATACCAAATGATTTATAGTGAACACTACATTTTTCACTTCTCTGAGGAATAGATCATCGCTACTTTAGATTTTTTTTTTTTACAGTGAGAAATCTCTGACTTTTAGTAATTATAGAGTTAAGGCTATAGGCACATTTACAGTGTTGAAAATTTTGGCTCTTTGTATGTGACATTGTACATGTTATGAACTAAAGGTTGATCCTTTAAACAAAGTTAAGCTTTCTCCTCAACTCCATTCTCCATGTTCATGAATTACAGAGACATATTTTATAGAAAAGCAATATCTGATAAATTATTATTATTTTAAAGGGACTTTAAATAATTTACAAAGTTGAATATGTATTTACACAGACATCCAGAGACGGTTTTGCCAAACACTGATCAATCATAAGTCAGTATAATGTAAACATCAATATATCTTTTATTAGAAGAACAGTAAGGGCTCTATTTTGTCCACTTCACAAACTTTAGCGCACAAAGGATGCAGGTGAATTTGCTATTTTTGTCCAGAGCAGGTGTTTCATTTAGCATTACTGCTGAGAACAGCTATTTGAAGCACTGCAAAAAAATCAACTTTTGCTGACCGGGGCACGTTGTTGGGCGAGACACTAAATAAATAAAATAAATTAACTTTGTGATAAATTCTGTCACAAGAGCACTAATTTTTCTTTTGCCGAAACGGTGTTGATAATTGGTGTCTTGTGAATTTCAACTAATGTATTTGCAGGTCACAACACAAACACAGACATTTCTAGGAAACATGGGTTTCCTTACCATAACTGTAGCTACAACCAGTCTGACAAACCAGGAATAGAAAAGGGTGTGGTCAGCATACAAAATTGCCCCAAATTGCTGCTGAATCCAATAATGTCCTCTCCTCATTAAAACCTTAAAGTCATTAAACAAAGTACAAAAAGAGGGAAATCCATATATTTTAGTTTATTTCCTCGCTAAATTGAGGTACCTTGGGTCTTTGCGCAATGTATTTTGCAGCATCTGGCAGTCTCTCAGGAATATAAGCTGAATTCAGGTCAGCAGTGGAGGGGAAAAAATAACTTAATATTCTTTCACAGCTCATATTAGAATACTTTAAATCCTGGCTGGGACCAACATTTATATATAGATTTATTGGTAAATATCTTATTTCTTCCACTCATATCTTCTAATAATCATTAATCATGTTTTAGCTGAATTCATTGTCAAATGATGAACCTGCTACCAAGAAAGCAGATCACCACATCCCTATGCCATGTTTCAGTTTTTATTCCCAGACTTAACTGTATTTATTAATGTTCTTGTTTTATGAGTGGAATAAATAACTGAGTATTCATGGGGTTAGCTGGATGTGGTATGGCAGCTGGAGCTCGAAGACCAGAAAGTGACTTTTAAAATAAACCGCATGTGATACAAGTACCCCTTAAATAATGGTGGTTATAAAAACAAAATGTATTACAATTACATATTGCATTATCTGAGTCTAATACTAACTATTGCTTAGCCTTTCGGTTGTGCCTGACATCTATTAAATGAATCCATAAAACCTGAAAGTGTTCATTTTAATCAGTATAGAAAAAATAATTATCTCCTGAATTCCTGAATCCGCCATGTATTCAGTATGTTGCCAAAAGCATATTCTGATCATTTGAAGAGGGAATCTTTGAAATCGCAAATGCGTCGGAAGAAAATACCGCGCACGGTCTGTATATTCTCATCTTAAAAAAGACTTTGAACTGAATTTACAGTGGTCCTGCAATTGGACCTCCCATCGTTAGTCCTCACGGGGAGCTGCGGTCTTCAGGCACTGATGGGGAATTATGATCGGCGCTGCTAAAAGTGCGAAACCTCCGTAATCATGTGCCATCAAATGACTAGTTTATTTATTATTTTTTTTGAGGCAAGATGAAAAAACTTGTGGGCCTCACGAGTTCCCCTGCAAGAACAATCACTGCATTCCGGACCACTGGAGATGTGACAGCCAGAATGACTGCGGAGATAACTCTGATGAAGAAAACTGCAGTGAGTGCCTCGTCTTCTTCATTTGTTCTGTGGCATTAGCGTTCCCACCGCAGGGTTGCAAATGAACCAGCCACCTGGGCTAGTGAAATGAGAAATCCATAGCCATTTTACCGGCCCAGTATAACATTGATGTTTATTGTTCACCAAAAATGTGTAAAACGTATGTTATGTTTTATAAATGAAATAATGCCACAGAAATATGTAAACACTTTACATTGCAATGTTAATAATTGTATTAACAATTTATTAAACTAGCTATAAATTATGGTATTAGAAAGAAATGAGCCACGGAGTGAATATAGTTACAAAGTTTGATCGTGTCTTTAGATAGTTACACGTGTACGATTGTGTCTTTAAACAGTTAAACAGTTTAATCATGTCTTTCAGCGGTTACAAAGTTTGATTGTATCTTTAAATTAAGTAGTGCAAACAAGCCGGTAGGTAACAGACTGTGGGGTACTTAGTACCACAGTCACATTGTAAAAAAAAAATACATTACTTGGTATTACAATTTAATATATTCAATCCAGGCTCTGTGTTAAATCGCCCCATCTCTCTCTATCTCACTTTGCACTTTAAAATTCACAGGATAGAATATCTGTAATAAAACTGGACTGCTTCATAATTAAAAGTTCCCTGGTTAAAAAATCGAATGTGAATCCATAATCCTTTTTAAATACTGAATGTGAAAGCGTTTTTATTGAACATTTTTTAAACAATTAATCATTTGGCATTACTCATGAATAGGACTAGCCTCTTGTGACACCAGTAAAGTCAGAAACCATCAGACAATGGGTCTTTCAGTGTCAGTGAGCTATCTTTTCTCTTGTACCACATTATTGTTTCTTGTTTCTAATCTTTCTCAATGTATTTCTCTCCATTTCTGCTCATCTTTGCCCCTTGCTTAAGTTGCATGCAGGGTTATTTATCAATTCCTGCAGCAACCCCAGTGCCTTAATATTGACTCCCTTTGCATTTCCCCTTGCACAAGGAACTGGATTGAATGACTTATGATGCCATGTTTTTACTTATTGCAACTTTTCTGGAGATTGCGACATATTACCTGAACATTGAGAAGTGAGAGTAGTGGGTTTTTTTTTTTTTGTTCCCTGGACAGGTACATTTACATACCTTTGATTAAGCAATGATCATGTCAAGTTTCTCAAAGTTTGAGTTCCAGGCTTTATCATTAGTTTAGTCTTCAGATGTCTTTGTGGTCTTCATTGTTCATATTGGCAAGCATTTCCAAACTATCTCCTACCTATTCTCTCCGTGTAATAAAACTAGCTCATCAGACATGTGCCTATAATTGCTATTGGAAGACGACCAGCAGAATGTGCCCAGCTGTGTTTTCTTACCTGGGAAGGAACATCTTAATCAATTTCTTCAGTATTGTTTTACGTGATTTGATGTGAAACACACTCAACATAGAGCTGGAGATCTGTGCACAGCTGCTGACTCAGATGGACTGCAGTAAACTGAGATATTGTCTGCTGTGTGGGAAAGCAATTCAGCTCTACGCTGTAGTTTTTCCTCTGTTCCTTATCATGCCCTATGCTATAATGAAACCACACCAAGGCAGAAAATGTAATCCCACCCTTCGCTATCTACGAAGTGATGTAAATGCCTTCTCCGCTGGAAAAATTCTCAGAATTAAACCAGAATCTCTGCTTCGGTCATCACCAACACTTATAATGTAAGGCCAAAAGAAATGGAGATGCGGTGGAGGTAATCGCTAAGCAGGCGACCGGCACAGTACTTTGTAATCAGTGCAGCTTTGGGGCCACAGCCAACCATCCAGTGTTTATTTAGTTCTAGTTAGTTAGCAGACATAACTACTAATAAAGTCTCATGACGATCTACATATTGCTCCCTGCCTCTGTACCTGTTTTTCAGAAATTTGTGATATATTTATTATCATATGAATTCTCAGAAAGGTATCCATATCATGGCCGTAGGGCTGAAAAGAGGTCTTGCTTATTTTCTGAATTCAAGAGATGGTCTTTGTGTCTTTGTGAATAATCATTGCTAAAATAAAACTTCTGTCAGGAAAGCAAGCCAACTACAACTGTGGCATAAATGGTGGCCCCGCGTCTGTCACTCTGGACGGTGTCCCAGAGTGTATTTGGAGCTGACTTATGCAATTAGGAACTTTGTGGGAGAGATCCCCAGGGGCACTAGCCTTCACCAAAATTCACATGAGCACTGCAGATATGTACTTGCCTTGACACTTAATGCATCTGTTCCCAACCCAGAACCGGTGACCTGCAACTCTAAAGATTTTGTGTGCACCAATGGGGAGTGCATCTCTGCGCGATTCCGTTGTGATGGAGACTACGACTGCGTCGACAGTTCTGATGAGGTCAGAGGGAACTTGTCCAATTTCACTTAAAACTGAAGTAAAACCTCTAAAAATGTATGATTTCTGCTGTGATTTACGTTGGCCTTGAAGTGGTCCACAGCATGGAACTTGAGTGGAAACTTGAAGCAGAGGCAGGAATTCCTTTTCACATAAATGTAGTTATAGACTTATATATACATTATATGTTTTGCCATCAGGAGCTTGTTCTGTTGCACATTTAGAGTGATTGAATGCCTCATGGTTTGTCAATCCTAAATGGGTCTTCAACGTGTAAAGACGAGATGATAATATTCACGATGTGATTATATTTTCCCGACACTAGCCTCTACTTCCTCATCCCCAGTGGCCATGATAATTGTCAGAATCGTGAAAAGTTTGAGGCTAGTGTAATTTCAAATTAGCCATTGATGATGATACGTAAAGTAGAAATGTCCTCGAATTGTATAAAGAACAATTCGGGTTTATTTTTGTGCTCCTCCGCGCATATGGCGTTTTTGTTTTACAGACAGTGGATCATTTCGCCAACTCAACATTCTTTTGTTATCAATGTGGGAGTGTGTGCATTTATTGGGCTTAAAGGCATAGCTGAATGAAGGCCTCATCTTGGACGTTCACAGAAAGACTGCGAAGCCCGCTGCTCAGACGACCAGTTTCAGTGCTTAAACAACCTGTGCATCTCACTGAAGTGGGTCTGTGACGGACAGGAAGACTGCAAGACGGGAGAGGACGAGAGCAACTGTTACGGCACCGGTATGACCCTTTTTGGTCAGGGTGAGAGAATAAAAAAACAAAAAAAACACCTATAATAGTTCCTCTTTTATTTATTCTTCGGCAAAGATATAACCAGACTCCGTGAGCTCCCTTTGTTTTATTTTATTATCTTTACCTGCAGCAGAAAATGAGCTGTGGGGGAAACAAATGTGTTTCTGAGCCTTGTCATTAAATTAAAGGCTAGTACAAAAGCTAGAGGAAAAGTGCTCTATCACTACGTGTAATTTTTTGTGGAGTCATACTGAAATCCTCTGTATATTCAGTGGCCTCAACAAAACTGTGGCCTGAAATACGGCTCTTTTTGAAGGTAATTGTCTCTGAAATAATAATTCATTACAAATGTCATACCTGTCAAGTCTCCTGCTATCTTAATGGCTATGAAAAAATTGCTTGAAAAAAATAAGTCGTCTCCTGATCAGAAATTTTTTTTCGCCGGGACATGTTTAAAAACTAAATATCAATTTTAGTATTTTTCCCCATCACAAATCAAACTGGCCGTATTCCCTCTTCATTGTTATTAGCTAAGCTTGTCTTCTTAAAAAGCCCAAACCTCCAACTTTTCAAAAAGTCTTACGTTCCCAAATGTGGCAGGGCTTTGTAATTTTCATTAAAAGTTGCAGATTGTTCTCTGTTGTTGTTTTTGGTCAATAGTTTCTAGTGCCCCCACGCACCTAATCCACCGAGAACAGTCATTAGAAACACTACAAGAAATCGACTTGTGCCGTGCAGGGCAACTTGTACCACCAATCTAGTCCACGCCAATCTCCGGCGATCGAGACCCCCTCTTAGCACAAACGCTGGCGAGAATTTGCTAATTTGTCATAGTTAAGCTGCCACAACTCACAACATTATCAACACACATTAAAAAATGAAGAACCCAAAATTGCAGCAGTTTTTGAATGCGTCTGTGTGTGTAATGAATAAAATATGATCAGCGTTCATGTATAAAACGTTTTTATAATACAGTAGCCTAGATTATTCTAAAAAATGTTTATACAAAACAGTGTTATTTTTGCATGTAATTTTTCTTGTGTTTTAATCCTGGGAAAGTTTTTTGCCTCTAATAGACTCAATGACTTTGATTTGGTCTGGCCCTGAGTTGACTCCAGCTATTGCGTAACATTGATTTGCCCATTACAAATAACTATACACGACTATTATAATTCTGGAATTATTCTCCTTTTAATTTATTTTGGATTGTATTTAATTTGAGAACTGTATATGCTTGTTTAAAATCACTATTTTAATTTTTACGCTTTCCATTTTATAAATTAGTCAGCATAATAATAATAGAAAATACTTTCCGGACCGTTTGACAGAAGCGCTTTTTGCTAAGGGAACTGATTTCAAACTTGAACTTATCCATACTTAAGTGAAATGGGGGAAAAAAACAACTTTTGACTTCCTTTATTTCGAAGCTTGAATGGAATGTAAGCGTTTCTCACTTCTGCTTTACTTAACATCCGCTCCCTAATTATTTTGGAATTGTGAATCAAATGGAAAGTGCCCGAGGACAGTCTGAATTATTAGAATCACTGTGGCCTGTCAGATTCGAAGGTGCATATTCATCCTGTTGAAAGCCTTCAGAAGTAGAGCAACTGAACAAAAAAAAAATGCAATGATCACACGGCGAAAATCTGTCTGGAAAGTTTTGCCAACTGGTGTGTTGTGACACTTTTTTGTAATGTCACGCATGGCCAGGTATACCATGGAAATGAATTAAGTAACACATTTTTATTCTATTTTATTTGCAAAATTCCTGTTGTCGTGGGAAATAATTAGCATTATAGCAGCAATAGTAATTATTTTGTGTTGTGTTGTGTTCTTTTCTCTGTTTATCAGCCTTCCCTTCCTGCTCCTTGAATGAGTATGACTGCGCCAGTGGGGGGTGTGTGTCTGCCAGTCTGAGATGCGATGGACACAATGACTGTTCAGATGGTTCTGATGAGGTTTGTGTTTCCGCGTTGACGTCTTTCAGGTCACTGTGCACACTGAATTTCACCAGAGAACTACTGGGGTTCAGCAAAATGCGACCAGAAAAACCTTTTCATCAGTATTCTTTTAGGAAACCATGACAACAAGTTAATAGGCGTTAGAAAAAAATTTGTTTTACGGTTCAGCTCAATTAATCATTGTTGACCGCCACGGTTATTATAGGACATGCCTGTGGGGCATGACAACAAATTGAATTAATATCCCACATGAAATGGCTTATGCTGTGGCATTACCCAGCTCCTTACTCTCATCATGTAAGTCTTACGTCTAACTATGGAGTGTGGTGTGATAAATCTAGCTGTACCATGGCATGAGATTAGTTTCTTAGTTAAACGGTCATAATGTAGGTACATCCCTTATTCTTGCTAGCCAGCTAGGACTATTTAACAAAACCACCTGTCATTCATTGAGCTGGAGCTGTTTTAGCCTTATCTAAGAGCTAGACTATTTTTCGTTGATGCTTTTGAATAATTGAATCAGAAATGGCATTCCAACTCTATTATTTTAAGTAAAAATATTTTAAAGAATAGGATCCAGATACACAAAATAGCTGGTAAACATAACTGCAGCCCATTATGTGAGTTGTGAGGACAGGTACCCAGAAATATGTCCAGGGGTCCGGAAGTGGAGGCATACATGCCCCTTATTCACTGGCAAATCCAACCCAACCCGGAACGTAGCCAGACCCTAGCTAAGTTGGCCTGGTGCAGGTCGGGTGTGTTTCCACGTTTCTTACCTTCGACCTGTGCCGAGCTAAGTGATATCACGCACATTGGACCGTGAGAGTCACGTGCATTAAAGTGTAAGTTATTCCAGACCAGTGTCTGAGTTTGCCCAAACCAATAAAACCGATCAGCCGAATTACTGCAGCTGATCTGACTTGACCAAAGGATAAACTGAAAGTGAATTTTTTAATTCACATTGAACAAAGTTACTTTACCAGTATTCTCTCCTTGCTACATCATAACAATATCAATTAACTTCTATACTGGGCCTGGTAGGGAGCAGAGCCAAAAACCCAAGCCCTGATTCAGGGTTAGCTCAACACGCCTGCCTGGTTCTGGGTTGGGTCGGATATTCGAATATACCATTGAAAAAGGAGGAACAGGTATCCTTCTAAACATGGAGGCTGCTTCTCAAGCAAATCCCAGAGGAGCCCAGTGTAATTAAAAACATGTTCTTTACTTAATGTCGGTAGTTCAGCACAACCCTCTTTTATTGAATGACATTAAAAAAGACCTTTTCAAAAGGCAAAAAACTGAGGGTGACCTGGGTTTATTCCTCATGCATTTTATATTAAAGTCCTTCGCTGAAAGTGACCCCGTTCTTAATTCAACATATAATTCAGTACATTAATTTTCTTCCTGTGGAACAGGATCCCTCTGATCCCTGCAAATAATTAGCTATCTGCTACTTCCGACTGGTACACAGGCTCGGCCCTCTGGTTTATTTTTCCGCACCACGTCTGCAGGTGGGCTGTTTCCAAGAGTGCAGGGAGGACCAGTTTCTGTGTCGGAACCGCGCCCATTGCATCCCCCGTCGATGGCGCTGTGATGATGTGTCTGACTGTGTGGACCACAGTGACGAGGAGGGCTGTGAGCGGGGTAAGGCCTTATCCAAATCAAACCGATTCACAATAAATCTTAATTTAAATTAATGTTTTATTTATTTTTTTATGACCGTGGTTTGAATTAAGAGAGCACATCAGATTGCAGTATTTAGTTGTTTGTGTAAAGAAAATCATTGAAGAAATACAGGCCACTTTAGTGTAGCAGGACATAGTATTGAGAACACGTTACATTTCACAATACAGTACAGCATTCAAGAAGATGAAATGGTTTATCTATTTCCCTGAGATCGGAAAACCCAAACAAATGGTTAGGGACTGTTGTGCATGCTTTTAATAACAGTCTAAGCAATTATATTTCTGTGAACATTTTAACAAATGGCTGTTATTTTAAGCAGAGCACTTAAAAGCCTTCCATCTGTTCTTCCGTCTTTGGGGAATTTAATACAGTGTATTCTTTGCATTTTAAATAAAGTTTCCAAGTCGGTTTCCTGAACGATATTAGTTAATAAAAATGTAATACACAGATTTTCCACCAGTCTCTCAGATGCATTGATGTCTTTGGTCTTTGCCAGGATACCTTTTGGGGCTTAACCCTCAATCATGTTTCTTTCCTGCATTTTAGAAAGGTAACAATTCAAAGGGCCACCACACAGATGGCTCTCAATCTCAAAAAGGGGTTATGACCTGTGCCACGGACCAAATACAAAACCTTATTAAAGGCACAGGCCTGCAGAGAATCAGAATCCAAACATTAAAATAATTACTGTTTGCTCAAGTGCCGTTCAGAATTTTTATTATTTTATTTTTTTCTCTCATAATGCGTGAACCTTCAGAGAGCACCCTGGTCTAAATGAATCATTTGTTGAGCTCCGGAACTCTGAAAACCCGGCAAGCTCATTCGAAATGCAATTATTTTAGCCCCTGCATAAGCCATATAGGCTGTGATTTCGGATTGACTTTGCAGGTTGTATTATGCATAATGCAACTCCTTCTTTAGATTTTAACTCCAGTATCAATCCCTTCAGTGGCAAAGCTCTCATTTGTTAAAGTTAAAATAGGTAGATGGGGTTTGGGATTGTTTACTCAGAGCATTGCCTGTTCACTTGCATTTTTAAAAGGCTTTGATTTGGTAAAATGAAAAGAGGTGCAAAAAGTAAAACTTGTTTTGTAGATTTGATTGGTGGATCGATGAGAAAAGCTAGCTGTCAGAAACGGCTAACCAAGCTGTTTGTCTCAACTGCAATATGCTTCCAATTTAAATTGCAGAACATTATTCAAATTTTTTAGGGTTTAGTGTTCACAATTGTATTGGTGGCCTCTGTTTTTTGGTGGGTTTCTATAGCAGCATAAACATTATAATCATCTTATTAGCTATTTTCAACATGCTTACTTAATGCAAAATTAATAATAGAGAGTTTACCATTACTACAGCATGCCTTTCTGAGCCCCCCAGAAATAGCATAACTAACTAAATCACCTTCATTACCTGTTATAAAATTAAAGATGAAATTCAATGATCTCAGTCTGGAGTAATTAAGTTTTTCTCAGTTCTGGTCAACAATTATACATCTAAGGATGCCTATTTGTATAGTAGACTAAAACTAAAGCCGGCGCTAAAAAATAGTACTCATGAATAAACCAATGAAAAACACTAACCTCAAATGATTCAGTCTGGTTGCATTCTGCAATTTTCCTCTGTTTGGACCCCATTTCAATGTAATATGTTTCAAAATCCCTGTTTTTTTGTAATTAAATTTTTTTATTATTTTGCTGTTCAAACCCATCCCTCAACACATTTTTGACATCTGATCACAGTTCTAAATAATAATAAAAAATGGTATGACAACAAAATAACAAGTAACTAAACATATGCTGACTAGGATATTATATAGCTTTTGGAAACTGTATGTTCGGTCTTAAAGAGCCTTAGGTTTGCCAACCACTGTTGACATTGTAGGCAATACGGTTAGTGCGCCAGCAGCTTTTAAATGGGCTACGCTCATCTTATTACCAACTCTGTCTCATTGAGTTTTATTCTCAACACACATGTAATTGTTTTTTTAGTTGCTGAAAACAATGCATTTGTGTTGTATACCTTTTGTCACATTACCTGATTTTTTTTGTTACCTAAGTGGGGGAAATGTGTAAAATTTGCCACCGTTGCCACTGGGATGCTTTTTGGGGGTCAGGCCTGGGACATATTGTATTCCTCTGTATGTAAAGCGTCTTTGTGACATGGTAACATGTGAAAAGCGCTCTATAAAAATAAATTGATTGATTGATGGTGAAAGGGATCTTGTGTCTTTGCAGGGGCGTATTCCTGCCGTGTTGACGAGTTCGTTTGCAACAACACTCTGTGTAAGCTGCATGCATGGGTTTGTGATGGTGAGGATGACTGTGGAGACAACTCGGATGAAGAACCTGAGATGTGTGGTATGGGGTGTTTTGGGTATTCTTCATTTAAGCAACATGAAAATGCGTGTCTTTCAAAGTCATCCATTAGAATATGACTAAAGATTTTTTTAAAAATATATTCGTTATTTTTAATGCAGAAAAAATGTAAGATGTTTAATTCCTGATATGTATATACATATTTGAATTTGCCAAATATCATAGTAGTATCTGCCTTTGTTTTTGCTTTTGTTTTCATTGCACTTTTCTGTTCTATCAGGTGGTAAAAAATTATCACCTCATGGCTGTTTGAATTTTACATTCCAATAGTACATGGTTTTATGAACTGTGACCAATTGATGTTGTGATAAGAATCAATTCTTAATTAAAATCTTTATAAGTCAGTTTAACTGCTTTGACAAAAGACCACTCCGGTTACCAGCTGTGAGATCCACTTAGCGAGAATTTCCAACTTATACATATGTCAGATTTCAATTAAAATATTCTGAACATTGCTGGTGAAGCATTTGAAAGGTGAAATAATTCATATTTGATCCTCAGCCTTTCTTCAAAAAGTGACAGAAAATGTTTTGTTGGCATTCTGGCATGCCCACTCACCGGAAAAAGGTTAACTAGAGCCTTCAGGGACTGTGTGAAGTTTTAGTCACTGAATTATGGACCACACCACAACGTACATTCATTTCTGAGTGGCCTGGTGGTTCTAAAAGACGTTAGTGCTCAGACTCCATGTGTCATTAATTGAACGGGAAGTCGATCGAGGATTGAATCCTGTTTTTATCAGAAAGCTGCAAACACGTCAAGGAGGGAATGTTTAGTGGGGTTCGTACGTGATTTGTATTAAATCGTGCTGTGTTACTATACCTTATAAACCCTCAGCCCAGTTATCTTGCCCACCAACACGGCCCCACCGGTGTCGGAACAACAGAGTGTGCCTGCGCACTGAACAGGTCTGCAACAGTGTGGACGACTGCGGCGACAACTCTGACGAAGATGAGTGCGGTGAGTTGGGCAGGGCTCGCTGGGACTGAGTGGACGCAAACGCAAACCGGGTGATGTTTCTGGGTTCCCATCACACCTTTTCAATAGCGTATTCAACAGTGAAAACTGCCTGTGGACCAGCATGGCTCAATTGATCTTAACTAAGTAATCGTTTACAGTTTTTTTTAATCTCCTAGCAGATTTCACGTGAACATTTAGGACAATTCAGTTCGGTTCAGTTCGCATGTCAATTTGTCTTAAAACTTTTTATTTTAATTTTTTAACAGCTAACTATTCTGATTTACCTTTTTTATATTTACTAGGCTAAAAAAACAGGGAAAACCTTCCATATTAAAAATGAGTCAGTGTTGCTGAGCCGCACACAACGGAGAGAGAGGAATGCACACCAGTGTTCTCTTTAGCCCAGAATACGAGCGCTTTTTATTCAGCGAAAAAACAACGCCGGTAAAACGAAACGGAAAAGTCTTCCCTGTTCGTGGTGTCAACAATGAAGAAAAAACGCAAATCAAAATTCTTTCCAGATGGGGGAATAAAACAATGAAAAAACTGAACCACAATCCCTCTCAGATCTGGGTAAAAACTACGAAGAATAATTCACACAAACTGCCTCGTTCGAGAGTACCCGCGGGGTTTCGTTCGCCCGTCGTAAACCGGGTCTGTAAAAACATAGCAGTCTTTTCGTGTCGGCGTTCGCTATCTAATTACGACTTCCACTTGTAGCGCCCACTACGCTGACCCTTTCTCTTCTTTGTGGCCGGCCTTTGTTCTTTCCTCGTCCCAATCAGCAGATGCGTGTCAGCTGCGTCTGCATTTGCCGTGTAGGGAACTTACCACCCCCTCAATGACATGCCCCCTTGATTGCGGGGGTGCGGTTTATGACGCGTCAGCCTTCCTGATTGCTAATTTAGTAATCTAAACGTCTGTGGGCATTATGTGCAGTGTTTCACTTATTCCTAAATATAGGCTATGGCTATATGGCCAGAAAACTTTTGAGCATATTTCCAATATCAGGTGAGGAACATTTCTGTTGAAGGATATTACCTTTTTTCCCGTCCATTCATTGGTTCGATATTGTGCATGTAACAGTTGTCATGCTACTTATCATTTACCAACAAATGTCCCATTTTTGGGAGGGTGGTGAGGTATAGGCTGTGATGCAATGCTTTAACATGTCTCCTGTGATCTTGGTGTGGCCCCGAATCAGGGAACGTGGCAAGGAAGCCCAGGCCTTGTGGGAAAGTGGAGTTCACTTGCAGCAACCAGCGTTGCATCTCCTCTGAGCTGCAGTGCGACCTGTTCGATGACTGTGGTGATGGTGGCTCTGATGAGCTTGACTGCAAAGCCTGTAAGTAGGATGCCAAAATATTTTGGTCGGAGTGTTTGTTAACTCGTTGAGAAGCTTGCTAGCCTGATTGGAGTATATCTCAAATGTAGAGAAGCACACTTTCTCTTTTAGGTGCGTGAAACAAAGCTTGGTGCGTGATTTGACTTTTGTCAAGTGCCCCCTAAGCCGCCCGACGCTATATTCTCCGCCCATTAGGCTTTAAACATATGTGATTTTTGAAACGTGACGCCGAGAGGTTTTTTGCATTATGTCTCGTGCGTTTTCAGGCTTTTTATATTTATGTTATTTCAAGATTCCCTGTTTTGTTTTTCAGAGTATTCAGGAACAATTTGAATATAAGAAAGTATATTCTAATATGTATTGAGGCGTTGCTTTGAATGACCTTTCTTCATAATATATATATATATTTTATTTAATTTATTTTTTTCTACATTGTGCTTTCAGTGTGGTATGCTGTAGTACTTCCAGTGTCAAAATGAAAACACAGTGGTGTCTAACTGACAGACTGGTGGTTGATTGATATATATTGTGTCTTTATGCTCTCCCTGGGTCCAGTTCCCTTTGAAGATGTATGTAGTGGGAGGATGAATCCTTGCGGCCAAGATGCCCTCTGCAATCAAACAGAAACTGATGCAATTTGTCGATGCAAACCAGGATTTCAGCGGAATCAAAAGAACAAACTGTGTGAAGGTACAAAACCGGTACAATCGGATCCGTTGCTTACATCTCCGTTTTATCGACCTTGGCAGGTGGCGTCTCTTGCTCCATCATTTATTGCTGGGAATTGAGCACTTCCTAGCCTGTAGCACATTCAGCACATTCAAATGGTTGAGAGGAAACCAAACATTGAATTGGGTGCCCAATCTATTCTAAATAAAGTGTGAAGGATAAGGTATTGTATATTTTTCAATATTAAGGCTGGGACCAAATCAAATCTTTGGCAACACGTTAATCACATTTAATAATATTTGATTTTCAAATGGGTTTTTTTGGTCCCAGTCTGAATGCCTAAGATTTACTAACATTTTTCTGGATTCCATAGCAGCACATGAAGGGCTCATTATTCTATTCAAAAAATACCATTGTGTCTTTTCCTGTCATTTTCCTGGGGTTTAATTTTCCAATATGTATTGACCTTTTCAGCAAAATCTAAAATAAAGGTCATGTTTCAATGAAAAAGGCATGATTCTTTACCTTTTTTAACGGCGATTTCTGAATTCTTGTTGTGATATCCACTATCTTTATGAAAAATGATCAAAAGAAACTTAAGATGCATAACCACCCTTACCTTTATTAAAATTCTTATAGGCGACTATCAGATAATTTGTTGATATACTTGTGTAATGATGTTCCCGGACGTCCCAAAGACCATCTAAGTTACTAGGACTTTTTTTTTCCCCCCAGATTATATTGCATTTAAAAAAAATTTGGTTCCAAGCTACAATGTCCTTTTGTTAAATGCCGCAAGAAGATGCACTGACGATAGATATGTTAAAGGATTCCGTCTCCGTTATCATAAGTGTAGGTCGTTGAGTCACTGAGGTCTTGAATTACCTCAGTGCATGTAGTATTAGTCTGAGCTGAGGAAATATGACTTTTCTCATAAACGATTGTAAAACAACTCTGTTTTATGAGGCCAAGATTTTTTTTTTTGTATTTCTTTCAGGAACTTAGACCATGCAAAATTCATAATTTTGCATAAGGGTTTTTAAATGTGTGGTTATTAAACCTGTGATTAATTCAAGGTTGCCATTTTAATTGCAAATAGCTCTAATAATTCAGAAACTACTGCTTGCACCTATTTTTAAAGTTAGATAATGATAGCTTCAATTATAGCTAATTTACTAGTCCCGACTCTTGTCACAAGCTTGTTTCATCTATATTGTGAGAAAAGAATCACGCTCAGGCACTTGGTAGTAATTTGAAATATGCAAATTGATCAGAGTTTTGATTCAGAGCCAGTACTCGTGTAAATGAGAACTTATTAGACGCCCTCTTCTTTATCTACCATCTACACATACTGTGAACATGCTACACCTGATATTCCCTGGAACGCTTAACCGTGCGGGATTGGGGTGAGTGGGAAGACAAACAAAGGCTAACATTTCCTGAAACGACTTGTAGCATATATAATCTAGCCTTTTTTATGTTCTTTTCTCAAAGAAAACTCATATTGCTTTTGAAGGTTGACTGTACCTGAGGTTGCCTGCACACCTGAGAAGCTTCCAGTTCTGGTATTTCCAAGGCTCTGTCCTGGTTGCCATATATGCCACTCTAAATCACTTGAAATCCCCTGTCATTGGAAGAGAGAAGTCACTTGCTGATCACAGAAAAGGTTAATTATTCATTGTAGGTGGTAGTTGATTACTCAGTGTTATTAAATTACTATGTTTCTATGTTAATCTATGTATCTTATCATATATTAACTTAGTGGATAAGAGATAACCATCAGTCATCACAAAAGTGTATCTAATAAGGTGATATTTAAACCCATCTGGATTTATATATTTTTTGACAAAATCACTTTCCCAAAAAGGTACTCACTTAATTATGGAAGTTTATCTTTGTCATCAAGGAGGAGAAGGAGATAACAGCTGGCCATTACTGAGAGTGCAGTGTGATCTGTAGGAACTTCAGCTTGTTTTATCCCTGTGCTGAATCTGTAGAAAACAGGATGACCTTTTGTGGAGGTTTACAGAAATGTCACCCATTTCTCTAAGTAAAACTTACTCTGCCTTTTCTTCCTTTTTAGAAGTCAACGAGTGCCTTCACTTTGGGACATGCTCACACCATTGCACTAATATTAAAGGATCCTTTAAGTGCACATGTGACAGGAACTATAAAGAAATCAACGGCGACTGTCAAGCAAAAGGTAAAGACACACACGTTGTTTTCTTTGTTTGCTTGTATTTTCTATGGTAACTCATATGCTCCCTTTCAAATATTAATTATCTACCATCAGCAATGGGTTATTTCCCTGTAGCAACCCAGAATTCTGAGTAGTTATGGCATATCACGCGATACCGTTTGGTGTCACGTGACTGTGATCTTGTAAAATTATTGTGGCCATCAAAGTTATGTCTCTTATTTTCTTCAGACATCCAAGCTGAATGATCTAAGGCTGAGTACTTTCTAAGTGTCCCTTTGTTTGCCATTATATTGTGTGGAAGCTTAGTAAACCCTGTGGTAAAACGCTTGCTTTGTGTAGTCACTTTGACTTTTTAAGAGAAAGGATTGCAGGGACGTTGTACGAGTGATGCTTATGCAGAGCCATATGACTTTCCTCATGACAGATTTGGTATACTTACTTACTTACTTACTTACTTACTTACTTACTAGTAGTGGATCAAATGTCGTATATGAATGGAGACTTTAGGTTATTATCATTAACATGGTTCCCTGAAATCTAAATATTAACGATCAGTCTTCACAGTCGCTGTTGTGTCAAAGTGGCTCAGAAGATAAGACTGATTTCTCATGGTCACTAGATTTTATAATGTCCGGTCACGTGACTGCAAGCGTGATTTGGCACAGAATTCTGGGTTCTTAAAGGGTAATAACCAATTATTGATGGTTAATGCTTACAGTGTCCCAGTAAAATGTCATTACTGATCTATATATCGTTCATGCCCTATTTGTTTTACTAAACTTGCAGAAGTACAGTTTGAGTCACGTTGTTACCATAGTTGGCATCAGAGGGGAATGACCTAATCTTAATTAACGCTGTCATGCTCAGACTCACCAGGAACGTTTGATTTTTAATCCCCTCTATCATAAGCTAATATAAGATAGTGCACAAACACTCACATACACTTGGACCATCATCACGTCTGTGTTGTACATTCAACTGTCATCGTGATTTGCCATTTCAGTTGCTAGACAAAGTGTAGCGTACTTTAAAATCAATTGAACCTTATTGTCACGTATAATTTAATGACAGTTACACCATGTTGATGGCTATCTTCTAGATTTACATTTTAATTGTACTTGATTTAAATTTGTATTATATATATATATATATTATATATAATTAATTTATGATTACTATGAGATATTTATGTACTAATCTTTATTAAAAAAAGGAACAGGAAAAATGTTTGTATTGTATTGTACTTATATCATTGCAAAAATGTTGTCTTAAAACCCAAATGGAATTTAGATACCTTTCATTTTTTTTGCATATTAATGACTCAACGGGCAGGACCAGAAGATCGAGTGCTCTACATAGCTAATGACACTGAAATCCGAGGTTTTGTGTATCCGTTTAACCAGAGCCAAGGACACAAACAACTAGCTCGCATCGAGGATAATGCCCGAATCATTGGGATGGATGCTCTGTTTCACGGACACAAGTTTGTCTGGGCTACCCAGTTTAATCCGGGTGGAATTTTTTACAAAGAAATCCTAGACAGAAGTCAGTCTAAAACAAATAGTGGAATCATTGTAAGTATTTGTAAAATGGTGCTTGTGGTTAGGGGTTTACATAATGTTGTATGTACTACATGCTGTTTTTAAAGCTTTTTTTTCTGTACTCTTTATTTATTTTTTAGAATTCTTTGAACATTTGGATTATATTGCTTTATGTTACCCAATTCTGAAAGATTTAATACATGAATTGTATTGTGTGTTGTCTGAGTGCAGAATATCAGATTGCATACATTCCTATTGCTATCTAGGTGACCTTGATGAATTATTTTATATACTTTTACAATATAACAAAGGTTATGTTGGTCTGAAAGAAGGTAGCTTCACAAGAAACATTTATATATTTTATTTCTACTGGGACGGTATTTACATACAAAAATTATGTAGGTGGCAATTTTAATGCATAATGGGGTCAATCTGAATGTAATTTTCTGGTGTTCATTTTCCTGTTATTGACGTAAATAAGCATGATGTGACGCTGTCATTTAAGCACGATCTTTATGACGATTCATACTGCCAACCATCTTGGCCAAATCATAATCTCCAGACAATGTTTCAGTTCCAGTTGGAAGTTCTTTCCAGTTATCTGTAGAACACTGGGAGTGAGAGGTTTCACCGTGTGGAGATTAAAAGGGCCTTCTTAAATGCAGTTTTGCAACTTTCAGATCACTTTTTTTTAAGTTTAAATAAAAGTTAATATGCATTCAGCATTGCTGCATGCGGACATAAACACTTAATGCTTATCTTGTTTTGCCTTAAACACCGTTAACTCTCATAGCAAAATTACAAATAGCTGAGAGCAAGATAAATTAGCCTAAGTTTTCCAATTCAAAACGATTTAAACTTTCTCTTGGTGAGTAAATATTCCAATGCAGCAGGTTTGAATAGATTTTGTTATTATTCTAGACTTGATGTACATAACACTTTTTAAATTAGTTTGGAAGGAGAATACCCTGCTGTTCAATGCACCTTGGCATGTCCATCAAACTCCCCCACTCTCCACTTGGTGATGAGCAGCAATGTTCCCTTTATTAGGGGATATTATTTGTTTTTATTTTTGTGAGCTGTAGGGAAAGAACATCAGAAAAAATCGTATTAGGAACCCTTCATTTTTGTTCACTGTGACTTGGGAACTGCAGAAGGAGTGTGTGTGTGTGTGTGTGTGTGTGTGTGTGTGTGTGTGTGTGTGTGTGTGTGTGTGTGTGTGTGTGTGTGTG
>JAOVYW010073515.1:0-18533 GCA_025775045.1 Hiodon tergisus
ATATGTTGACTCTGTAACATCTCTCATGTTGCTTTAGAATCTCATATATTAAGGTGTTGATTTTAAAACGTCTTTTATAGCAGGAAGACGTTGGTAACTAGCATTAGAATAAATATGAAAACATGAATTCTCTTCAATTGTGATTTGGTTGCCTTTAAACATGAGTCCTTTTCTTGTTAGGAGGTTACATTATTGTATCTACCCCCTGCAATTTGTCTGAAGACCAGCCAACACTTGCATCAGTTTCTTGATTAAGAAAATGATTAAGGCGAGATTGTACACCCCTTAAAATGCCACCTCGATGCCATCGATGAAAATAATTGCGGAAACCATATTAGGAGGAGGAACCACGTGACTCGGGGAATGGAACGTTACGACTGTGACATGAAGGCGAGTGTCTCGGGCTCACACGAGAGAATCAGATCGCTCCGTGCATGTGTTGCGCTACGCTCACATTGTGTCAGGATTAGTGCATCTGCCTTTGTCCCCGTGGTAACTCTGTCATGACAATGTGGTCGCTTAGCCTTCAAAAGCTTTTTTTTTTTCCCATCTCATTCATCTTACCATCCGTCGCCAGATTCAGAGCATCAGAGGAGAGAAGGCCTACGGTCAGACATGTTCCCGTGGCCTTCGGGAGAGAGCTTAGATGACCGAACGACAGGGTCAGCGTACACGGGGGCATTTTCTGGACACGCCGACAAATTCCTCCGCTGGGTAGGTCTCAAGTCATCTTGGGGGCATCGCAGTGTCAAATCTCATCTTCACAAAGTCCCTGCATTGCTTTAGCTATATGGCCTCAAGTAGCAGTCTACCTGTAAGGGGTATTAACAAAACACAAAGGTTACCCCATTCTCTACTTCCTCAGCTGACACAAAACCCCTAAGAACCCCAAACAAATTAAACCCAATTCCAGTTCAAAATCTGGAAATAATTTCACATTGGGATATTCATGTTAGGCCAGCCACATATCATCAACTACATCATATGGCACAACAAGTAATGTAATTGAAATGTCTGGGCAGGGCCTTGGATCAGTCAGTGGATACCTTTTTTTCCTGTGACAGAGAAAACTGAATGGGAAGTTGTAGTGCGCCCCGGATTTAGTGGCCAATCTGGAGATATAGTTGCACGCAAGCATTTCCTCTTTCCCAACAGCCTTCTTCTTGCTTTGTCATGAGCAGGGCCAGGGAGACCCGTGTTGCTGTATGCGGTTGCCATGGCTGCGAAGCCCTGATGAGGTCTCCCGACAAACCTGCGAGCTGAGTGTGTTCTCCCGATGGTAGGAGTGACCTCCCTCTCTGGAGGTTAATCTCTCACTTTGTCTCTGACAGGGGAAGCTAAGGAGCTCCTGAAAACCAGTGGCTTCGAACCTGTCTTTAAATCGTTATTAATGGTAAAGCATTTCTTCTTTTTTTTCTTTTTTTTGTGAAATAAAGGAATTGTGCTCAAAATGCTTTGATCAGGATTGGAAAAAAAGAAACATATAGCTACAGTATTCATCAAACAACTGCATGTCTCATGAGTGTAGCATATTGTTGTCACCCAATGGTATTACAACATGCATGTCGTTGTTTTGTTATAGTGTGTAACATTTTTTTGAACTAAAGGAGGGACAAATCAAAAAGGGATGACTAACGTGCCATGAATTGAGTTTATGCAATTAATATTAATTGCTTGTCTGTAAAACCAACTTTACTGTAAGGTGATTGGAACCCTGCGCAGGACAACACGAAGCACTGTGTGGCAATCATTTATCATTAGGGACAAGTCCATCAGCTTCAAGTCTAACTAGATCTGGCATGGACAATTAAAACAAACTGACACATTGCGATGTCCTTGCACAGGGAGTCATGTGCCTATGCAAGGCGCTAAGCTAAGGGCCTTGAGACAGAAAATCTAACTGCCAAAAAATAATACAGACTGCAGGTTTTTTTTTTTTTTTGTAAATCTTAAGTCACATTAATTCAACCACCCTTCCAGAGGTTGTGTTGTCCCTAAGGAAATCTAACCTCGGGAGTTTAATTTTAGGATGGTGGACGCTGAAGACTGATTTAAAGAGGCAGCTCACAAGGGTCAAATGAAGAAGAGAGAGGCTCCTTATGAAATCTATCAAACCAATTGCCAGGCACTGACCCAAACCTGTAAACTCTATTACTATCAAATCCCTGGATGGACTAAAGCAACAAAGATTATTGTGGAGCTCCCCATATTCTTACCTTCAGGTCCTTTACTATCTGCACTTACAAGTTGCATCCAATGTGTGCTCAGACCTGAACACAGCTGTATACAAAAAGATGTAGGACTAGGTGAAAATAAGCTTCTAAAAAAAAAATCACCAAATTTTTATTGGCCTGCCGAAACTCATGCTCTTATGGGGTTTTGTGCAAAAAAACTATTTTTTATGTGTATTTGTTCTTAGAAAAACGTTACCACACTCACTTTTCTATTTATATTAATCTTATACTTACAGACAGATGTTTAGTAAAATCAGGTAATGTTAACTTTGTATTTATCGCCTTCTTTTTTATCATGGGCTTCTCTCAGTTAGAAAACACGGTTGTTGTGTTCATCAAATTAAACTAATTACTCTCTCTGAACTTCTGTGCAGAGAACGCACCTGTAACTCCGCCACCCCCCACACCCCATGGCTCCCAACCAATTTCCTAGAAACCGGTAGGCAATAACAACATCATTCTTTACCACATTTAGTGGGGCAATAAGACTTGTGCTCTTGACATCTTAGCATCTGAGGTTTGGACACAGAGTCTGAATGACTAATTAAGCGATTCAGCAAGAAGCTGTCCTGCTTTATCACTCTTGTTTCTTATTACGTAAATCCATCAACAGGAGGTAGTCTACAAACATCATCCGTGTCATCTAAAATGACCCTTCCTACCTGACTTCATGGCACAGAATTATGACATTGTCGTTTGTCATTATTTCAATTGTCAAAATAGTCCTTAGAAATATTTGAATAGCCTAACAAGCTAGATACACATTTGCTTGATGCTATCTGTACACTAGAGCTATCCATAGACCTCAGCTACCGCTGGTATTTACCTTCGCTGCTCTCGGAGTCAACAAATTGGCCATCCCAACTAAAGCATCCATGGTCTAACAACGCCATCTGTTGGTAAGAATCGGAGAAAACACAGTCCCTCATTTGCCAGATCCTTTTATTTTTTACCAAATCTGATGCTGTACTCAGAACCGATACCAGAACTGACAAATGGAAGCTTCGTGGGATCCCCAAATATGAGTTCCCAGGTATTGTAGATGCTTCATCCATAATAAATAATGATTGATTTAGCTTCTTCTTTGCCTTTTAAATATGTTCCTTTTAAGAAATAAATACAAAGGCTATTAGAAATGATGTAAAAAAACAAGTACGGCCAAGTGTAGTGGGACACCATCCACATGATACAGAGCTGCTGTGTGTGTTAAGCAATCAATTTTCCTCAAATCACCAGTGAGCTCACCGCTTCAACGTTTGTATGAGAAACCACCATATAAGGCTTCAGACCACCTTTGTTCGGCAAAAGGCAAGAGCGAGACATGCATATCACTGTCATCGGAAAGGGAGAGCTAGCTTCTAGTACTGCTTGTGCAGAGGCTGGCTGTTAATTATAGGTTAATGTGTACAGGTTTAGTGAGAGACTCAAATCAATGCAGGCCTGCAGAAAATGGGGAACTCTCCATACCTCAAAGACGTAAATATACAGTGGCTTGCATAAGCATTTACTCCCCTTGGACGTTTACACCCCCCAGAGTTCCCCCCATGTGACTTTGGAAGGCAATTGTTTGCACCAGTGCTTATTTAGGGGTTTCATAGCAATGAGAGTGAATACTTATGTACCCAACAAATGTTTTTTCCTTGTAATTAACTTTTGTGTCACACTAAACACTATTTAGTACCATCAACGTGTTAGGTATTTCGTCAAAAAAAAGAGGTTAAAATCCAATTTAATTCCAAGTTCTTTCACTATAAAATGTGAAGACGTTCAAAAGGGGTGAATACTTAAGCAAGGTGCTGTAATATCTTTTACTGCAGTTTATTACATAACCCTGTGCAATACATAGAGTGGCTAGTCGGCTGACCAACATGGGTGTAACAGAATATAACCAAGAAGCTGAGTAACCTGAGTAGACAGTGCACATTAATATGTGACATTGGAATCAAAAGCAGTTTAAAAGTTTAAAGTTTAAAAAATAAAATAAAAATCACACATTTTAATACACCTATTCCTGCCTCTGAGTTCACTTCAGACATACTGCCTCGCAGTGGCAAGGCTTCTCGAAGAGCGCTCTAAAAATACAAAAAGTGTTCCGTTACATTGTTACTTTAAATGATAATGTGTCATGATCATTTAAGAACTGCATCCTTGTTTGTAGTGTGTGTGTATATGAGAGACAGGTATGTTAAATACATAAATGTCACATCTGTTCCTAACATAATATTACTTATGGGGCATCCGCAACTGTAGCAGTGGTATTGAAAGGGCTTCAAAAGCTTTTAGTACAAAATACGAAGTTACATAAAAGGCGAGTGCTAGGCTTTACATGACACTCTAGTTACATAAAAGCTTGATTTATCAGATGTCAAAGCAAAAATTCTACTTTAATATTAATTGTAGAGTAAGAGCAGTTAAATACCAGTTTAGCTGTTGAATAATTATGAACAGAGGCTCTTTATAAATACAATTAGAAGTTCTGAACAGCAGAGAAAGTAACATTTTCAAAATATCAAAAAAGTAGGCCACCATTTTTGGGAATGGCCCTATCAAATAGTCAACTAGAGTTGTATGAATGAAAATTTTATTAAATAACTATGTTCTTAGGTGTGGTACAACTGTGGGCAGGGAATCTGGGTCCTGCCCCTTTAAGACCTGACATTCTGGGCCTGACTGCTGATTGTCAACGGCCTTCAGCTGAGAAATTGATACAGAAAATGGTTAATCAGCAACAGATTCGTCAGTCAGGGCCTGTACCAGAGGGGAAAACACAGGAGGAAGTTTGGAGCTCAAACCCGTTTTGGCTACCGACCTTTAATTGATCTGAATGCAATATTGGTATAAAAGGAAGTGCTTCAAAAAAAGAGATTAACAGTAGTCTTAACGCTGTAAAAATAACTGAAAAATCCAAGGATGTCATAAAAACTACATTAAAAGACCTTTTGAACAGCAGTCAAGTGCCAGACTGGAGGACAAACTGTCCCTGCCAGCTTACTTGGCTTCTGTGGCCTCTTTGTCTTTCAGCTCCCTCCTCTTCTCTTTGTGAAGCTTGAGCAGGTATTCGTCCGGCGCTATGCCCATCTCCTTCAGCTCTGACATGGCTTTGTCTAGCCTGGCAAGGGTTCTCGCGCCGCTCACCTTGCGGCCGGTGATGTATAAGGTGAACTCCCTGAAGTCCAGCAGCTTGCAAGAGTCCACCTCGCAGAGGTCCTGGGCACTCTGGTCCACTTTGGGGAAGAACGTCAGTCCGCATATCTTCTCTAGGTCCACCAGGCTGACCTGGAACTCCTTCAGGGTCCGGTCAAACCCGATGGGGCGGTTGGGCACCACGAAAGCCCCGAGTGCCAACGTAACTTCCGAAGAAGCCGTTCTCCGGGCAAGGACCACTTTGAAGAGGTGGGTGGGGACGGCCACGTCGTCTTTCCCAATAAGCTAGACAATAAAATAAAATAACATTCAGTTAGCAATCACTCCAAGATCTAGCCGATTTTGTAGAATGTAGCTGTATTTGTAGTGCAGGAGACCAAATACTAATTAGGACATCTTTAGTGTCCTTGTACATCTGGAAATTGTAAATATGTTTTAAACCCAATGAAACACTCAACCAATGTTATCAAATAAAATATGAAATTTTAACAGGATTGTTAAGTAAACCAAGAGCAAGAGCACAGCAGTGGTGCACATTTGGCAGAGCGCCGGCACGGCTGGGTGTTCGCTAACCATTGTCTCTACGGGGCCAAACTGGGCTCAATTACTTCAAAATGATAAGAATTACAACTCAAACCAAAACAGATTATAATAGCAATTAAAAATGAAGTGTTAAAGTACCACCTTAATAGACAACTCAAGTGCATAACTTCAAGCTTCTTGAGATTTTTTGGGTTTGAAACCGTTTGTTTGCTTTGAGTTTTGACTCTCTAGTGTCATGGAAGGCGCTTTCCTGCATTGAGGATCTATCACAGTATAAATATTGGATATAATTTTTCTCAGCTTTAATAGCTAACAAAGAAGCAATTGAAAGGAGCATGAAGTGAAGCAATTGAGTACCCTTATGGTGGGAAACACTTCAATACTTGCAATTATAATTATTTTTTAGTTACAGTTTTATCTTTCATGGTTAAGTTATGTTTTAGGGGTTGCAAGTTTTATAATTTTGCTATGGGACATTTGAGCCCCATGTCTCTGGTCAGCTTCCCAGGTGCATAAAGGCACTACCACAGAGAGGGGCATGCTTCTCCTTCAACTGGCACTGAAGCTCTCAGGTGACCTATGTGGTTGGCACTGTGTAGGGATAGGTTTCTCTAAGATGAAAAGCTTTGAAAGCCATGAACTGATAGCTTAATTGCCTTGACAAATATAAAATGACAATACGAACTGATAAACCCGTCAGACTGAATATAATGTATGGGGAGAGAAAGAAAGGAGGAAACACTTCTGCACCCCTGCAGCAGTGAGTGTAATTTGATTCGATCAATTTAACTCCTCAATTGTTGTGATGAATGTTTTTAGTCTTAAAGATTTATTCTCAAACCAATCCGATACTGGACAAAAATATTACATTATTCAAGAAAAATACAAAATTTAGTAAAGTGCAGTGAGTATTAAATGCTTAAATGACACTTTTTATTATTTATTAAAAGTCTATTATTTATTTTTCACATTTTTTGGCCTACCACCTCTTCCCAATGACCTTAAAGGTTCACACTTGCGCCCAAAATCCTTTGGTCACTAATAACTTTAATGAGAGATTACCAATTGATGGAAGGAAATGCTGCCTAGATAGCTTTGCCTGGCACCATGTAATTACATTTCAAACCGCCTCCGCACTGCAGAGCGACACATGATTTCCTCTGTGAAATCCCCTGGCACCTACTGCACTCTGCCAGTACCCCGGCGAGAAGAGTAAGTAAGCAACAAGCCAACTCAGAACCTTATGTTTAACTTGCTTTTGTGCTATAATAGAAGCAGCTATCACATATGTGCTTTATTTGTTAACCAGCACAGCTAAATTGACCATTTAATAGTTACCATTTAATAGCAATCCGTCTGAGACTACTCACTAATAATCCAAATGTAACAGGGCCCCATTCTGAAGCGTATATTTCCGTTCCAAGACTCTATTAAGATCCATTGAGAGAGCAAATATTGAAATTATTTCAAATAAAGCCAGCCATTTTCCACGCAATGTTCTGTAATACATCTTTCAATATTGTTTAATGTGCTCACAATGGAATTTTCTGGATTGAAAAAAGAAAGGTTCCCTACTCCAACAGCTAAGACTCTTGAATTATGTAATACGAATATATGCCTAATCAGTAATAGAAGATCCAATTTGATGGCTTTGGCTTACTATATATTAAATTATAGTAAATATGACAAAAATGTGAAATGGCTTTTTTCATGGCAAGAAAAATGTTATGTTAAGCACTTAAGTAATGAAAACCCTTCTATTTTTGTATTAAGTAAAGCAAAATGTTGAATAATCAATTGTTTTTTAATAGTCAACTACAAAGCTGGCCACAATCAATAATCATACTCAATTTCAGTGACATTTTGCAACTGAAGTTACCAATGTATGAATAAAAGCATGAGACGTTTACAGATTTGTTCCCAAAATATTACATGATTAAAAGCTGAGGTTTTTATTAAGCTTTATTTAACTGCGGGACTATTATTTTAATAATAGTGTTTAGCGTTCCTATCAGTATCCAATTTTAGTAGTAACTGGAGACTGTGAAGTAGTGGGTCCCACAAATTCTTGATTCTGTAAAGAGGTAAAAGCGCAAGATGACCACGACTGTGGTTTGATGAGGGATAAAGACTCCAGTAATTGACAGCACTTTAAAAATAAAACAAACATAAAAGATCAGCTTTTAGTGAACTCTGGAGACTTGTTAAACATAATTCGCCTTGCATCTCCCACTCCCACATCTTATTCCCCTGGGGCTAGTTCACCCTCGGATTCAGTCCAGACGTCGCATTTATTCCAGTCTGTCTCTTCCGGCCTCCTTGTGCAGTGAGGACCGTGGTCTGCCGATTCTCTGAATTGTGTTTTCCATCAAGGCAAAACCGAAGGGGGATCCTGGGGTTGTAGCGACCGGCTACCATTGCCAACAAAGATCCATGAGTTTACCCTCTGATCTCCCCGTAAAAAATTAACAGTTTTGTTCTGCCACACCCTGTAGTGCAAACCCGAGGGAATACAACACAGCCGGCACAGCCTTGGTCGTAAAGTCAGAGTTGTGCCTTCACCCACCGCCTCGTGCCTCTAACTCCCGCCTCCTCCCCCACCTGCTCGGTTTCCTAAACGGAAGATGCATGCCCCGTTTTGGCCCCCAATGTGTGACGAGCAACGCCCCGTGGCAGCTGTCCCTGTCAATTTAACTACACTGCAGAGACAGAAGTGCTTTCCCTGGAAACCAGCTGCGGAGACTGTCCACTCCGTCGGTCATGGATGCCTCCACAGTGGACTAGACTTCAGTCTGTCTCTGAAAATTCCTTGGCTTATATAACAACTAGTAACTTGTAATTCCATATTAACATGCCTCCTCAATTTACCCAAGGAATAAAAATGTATCTTAAAGCAGGGTGATGTGAGTTTATGGCTAACTTGTTTGCCCGCGCAAAGCTGATTCCTTTTTTTTCTTTTTCTATTTCCAGTGACTGAAAACTGGGACACATGCGGAGAAAAAGGCCAACATAACGTTTACAGATCTCTGGATCAGACCTATTTTTAACCAATATTAGGGAAAAATAAGTGTCAAGTTACTGTTGTGAATGTCTTTCAATTCAAGAACAGCGAGCCTTCCTAAAACAAGAGAGGCCAATGCACAGCAGAAATAAACAGCACAGCCATAATAAGAGTTACGTACGCAGAACGTAAGGGGATGCCTCTAAATGGGAACTTTCATATTTATTATAGACCAATACAGATAATACAGTTTGTTGCCTTATTCTATGAATGGCTTTGTTCTTTCAAAAGCTCTTTTTCAACATGTCTGGTTCAGAGCACAATCGTAATGGAACGGTAAATAAGCCTTTTGTGCCTTCAGTCAATACTAGCATTGATTCCCTGAGGCAAAACAGTGCATTTATGCAACATACTTCATACATACCGTTCTATTTCCAAAGAATTTGCAGCTACAGATCTGTGATCTAGATGGCAAAATTTCAGTTTTGATTGCTAAATGGCATAACAAATGATGGTAAACTAAGCCTTAAAGTACCTACTCCGCTCACATATTCCCACAAAACAAAGGCCTGAATAGAACCACAAGGATTAAGTCTTCCATGCATGGTATATGCTTTAAAATCAAATAATCCCACTCTGGCATAATCAAATTCCTTCTGGTCTACTATCCAATACTGCCATCTAGTGTACGGTTTCCAGAACAATACCGTTCTGTAAATTGTACAGTTCCCATCTCCACCTCATTCACTTACCAAAAATAGTGAAATAAAAATCTTGGCCTATGTGGCTAAAAAGCCTCAAAACATACATAACTAACTGGGAAAAACTAGAGCCAACAGGAAATATCCACCAAGGACATGGAAGCTCAAAGCTCCAGATCAAGCCCTCAACCTCGATTTTGCGAAGGAACAGTCCTATTTTTTTAAAATTATTTTTTATTTTCATGTTTGCCAACCACAGGGGCTTTGTGCTAAAACAAGTCTGAAATGTCCTTTTGACTCAATTTAATCAACAGCTCAATCAAGACTTTAAAAATTAAAGGATCAGGTGGAATGAAAACCAGCTTACATAGGCCAGTCTGTGGGCAGCAGATACTTAAGTGGATTAACAGAGGACATCTCTCCCTCTCCAACTCACAAAAATATTGTGGAATTAGACCGCTTCAAAACATTAAATTAATGAATTTACACAGCCCCATTTATTGCCTCCAGTTATCTTTTCATGGCTTATTCTAATAATGTTGTTTTATAATTAAGCTATAGGCATTACAAGGCATTTCAATACAAGACAGCCACATTTTATATTAATCCCCTGCTCTTAATTACACAATTAGGTTATTTCTCTTTACTTGGACTGGAAAGAGAAGAATTTTAATTCAACATGCATTAGAAGAGTTTGTCGTTTAGGACAAGAAAAACACAGTTTATATGCAAATAATCCATATATTACGCGTTAATTACCTGGGTAATTTTCATCACTGAAAATTCCTTATAGTCTAATCAAAAAGTAAAAAGTGGCAATCCTAGCTACAACCTAATAACAGACTCGAAAAGTCTTTTGACTTTGGTCGAACCTAACAATTCATGTTAGAAAATTCCAAATGTACTCACATTAAAAGACCATTCGAGGTTCAAATCTGAATGTGACAGCCCTAGTATTCATCCATCACCTCTGGTTAAAATCCTGGGTGTACACTGGATAGCACTCTGGGGTTTAGTTGTTGGGAGGTGGGTGGGTATACCACATATACATATATATATATATATATATATACATACATACATACATACATACATACATACACACACATACATATATATACACAAGTGTGCCATGCAAATGCCAATATGACAGAAAATATCTTTGAAGTTCTCTTAACATCCATGAAGACGGATTTTTCGGCGGGAGCCAAATTATAGTAAGAGTCTCTAAAGCAACAAAATTGCCCGTAATGTCCCTATTTGGAAAATTTTAAACTCAAGTCTTTTTAAGAGGGGTGTTTACCTGCCGCAAAGTCTTCCACGGTCGCCAGTGGGAATCGGATAAGTGACAGTGCCTTTCCCAAAACTTTCTGTTTATTCTCTGGGGTGGGAGGAAGCCGTTGCCTAGAACATTCCGCTTCAGCCCAGCGCACAACGGCGCCCAAAAGCCGGCTTTCCCGAATCCCCAACGTGTCTCTCTCTAGTACAGCGCAGAGTGTATCTGTACACAAAGAGCGAGTCAGAGATTCAGCTTGTCAGGACAGACAGACAAACAAACAAACAAAGGTTTAATATTCATTCACACACTGTATAACACGCTCGGTGCCACATCCGACTCTCCCATTCAAGCGTTTGTAAAACCATGCAGAAGAATTCGGGGAGCGGTATCCTACCCAAATCAATGTCTGTAAAGCCTTCGGCATTTATAGCATCAGGAGTGCTTTTATCTATGGTATCTAAGCACAGACTGGCAAGCTGAGGTTCGTCAAACAATCTAGCCTGAAAAACAAAATTAGATCCGATCAGGAGAAACCTTCTTCAAACGTACATTCGCCGAACAGTATCTTCTTAATAGCATCTGCTAATTAACCTTTCTTCAGAAACCCTGGAGTCGTTTAAAGTTGAATTGATAAAACTTGTCTGAATGCAAACTGAAACAAAGGTCTTGCTATGTGTCAAGTCTGATGGTATTAGATCAAAACATTGATCCGGTACAACAAACAGCTACCAGTAGCTTTGATTATACTGTCCTATAACATTTTTTACATTTTTGCTGTCTTTAACCGTTTCTCTCTAATTCAGGTTTCGATGAATCTATAAATAGCACACTGTGTTTTTTTCATACCTGTGTAAGAAGCATAAAGGCGTTGTCAGCCCTTAGGTGCTTGGTAAGAAATTCCACACAGTGCACCTCAAACGCAGGAACCGCGTACTTCTTAGCGGTGTACAGCGTTGTCATGACCGTCTCCGGGCCAATAAGGACTTCATCTGAGTATAGAAACCTGAAAGTAAACAAATGACACGACTGCAAGGAATCGCACAATGCAGAACCTTAGACAACAAGCCGTGAAATTAAACAGCAGAGCTCGTCCAGAAAGACTCATACCGGTTTAAAGGAGGTTGACACCGCTGTTGTAGATGTCTCTCCAGCCAGCCTTACAATACTTTATGGTGTTGATATAAAGCGTATTTAGATGCGGAGGCCCAAAACCTTTCAATCGCCTTCCGACCTCGGATGCTAGCGTTTTAATTTCTTTGTCCACTGAATTCTGGAATCGAGGCCCATTTTTGAATATCGAGAGATAGTTAGGTGACCTACTTTCGTTTTTTCCATTTCGGTAGGTGATTCCTCGATACTGGTTGTTGTCTGTAGTGTGTTCTTAAATTAAATTAATTTAATTTTGTATTATGTTTATTCAGGTGAGACACCAGTGCGCAACGAAAGGGCACGTTAAACTCATTTAACGTACTAAACTATTCACTATTTAAATTATGTTTTCATAACTCGTAAAGGCAAACTAATTCAAAGCATAGTTTGCTTTGTAGTAATGAATTACCTACTATTAGCGCCTAGAATCATCCAAACTAGTAAACTGAAAAGTATTTCTACATTTTTGTATCCAAGTATTTTTACGGAGACGTCAACATAGAAATCGATAGTATTTAGAAATACGAGTCAAGGCCGAGGCTATTCACCCTAAATATGTAATGCTCTACGTCTATGTTGGTACGTTATTTGTAAGCCTGTTCGCACATATAGCCCTATTTTAACGCAATATTTTACCTGAGCAAAGCGAGGAAAGCAGCTGGTTCCACATCTGGAAGCTCTATCTCAGCAGAGGTGGTTGCCAAGCCCCCGTTGAACATGGCGTCAAAAACCGCACTGCCAGCCGCTAATACAAATTTATGTGCCGGAATGATCAGAGTCTTTCTGCCCTTGCCCACTGCAAATCGCACGTCGCTAAGCATTTCGTTGTTGAAGAGAAAGGCGAATCGCTCCTTCACGGATCTCTTCGTAGCTTGCCAGTTGTAGACATGCTCCCGATATAAGCCCACTGGAGAAATAGGCGCAACCACCGCTTCTGTTGGAATATTGGATACATCTCCTCCGGTGTTCCTACGTGCTCTACAATGAGCAAAATTGGAGGTTTGTCCTTCTATATTAGACGCTACCCCGTCACCACTTGCCATGATGTTCTAATGTCATGTATCAGCGTCCTTTAAGGAGAAATTTAGCGAAATGTCAGAGGCGGTTACATATTTTTTTTAGGAAGCCATGTAACATAACGCTTCTTTAGTCCTGTTTACTCCTCGGCCCAATGACGTAACCATTACAACTTCCTTTCCACTTCCGCTGTCCTAGTGCCATTCACTTTCCATTTAATAATAACCGGGAAATACGACAGGAGGTACGGTTGTATTGACAGTTCCCTGCGAGTCTGATGCCTAACTGTTATTGTTGTTAAAGGCAACATTCGTCCATTAAAACGGTAATTTTCATTAAGGTCATAGTTTTTAAAATTAATATGTGTACTTGTTAATAAAGCACTGCCTGCTGCATATGACATTAGTTGAACATATGTATGACTTTCTAAATTAAATTGGTAGTTATAAGCGTCATTTTGGGGGGTATTTAAAAAGCATCAAAACGTACAAATGGCGAGTAAATTATTCGGGCTTCCAGAGGAAGCTGCCTTGTTTTTCAGTACTTTAGGTTTTTGTATTGTACTATTTAATATTGTGAATACTCTTAAATGTCATATTAGTTATAACACAATTGGCAGACCGCGACACCAACTATAACGTATAACCTCTACTGATGTAAGTAAAAAAATATTTCTGCAAGTTCACACTCACCAATGGTGTGCTAGACCATTGGTGGGCTAAACACGATTACGATGGGTGATAACCGTCATTCCTTTAAACTCCGCCCGCTCTAAACGTGCAAAAGACAGATGTACATTTTTACAGGTCGGATTTAGAATTTAGTTTCTCTGCAATATCTCCACGCATTTAACTAACGTCAACGGGGGGGAAAACACGGAAGTCTGCGATGAATGCGTCAGCTGGAACCGGAGTGTTTGTATTGTCCTTGCTCTCAATACCTATTTCATATTTATTTAACTTTTTAATTTATACGTGGAGGTGAGTAGTTGTGTTTTTATATTATCTACGCCTACACTTAAGTAAAAGCAGTATATCTTATGATTTATTGTATGCATAAAGACAGTATTAAGGACGGAGTGAGATGCATATTTATTTAATTAAGTGTTTAATGTAGTGTTATACTGAAAAGTAGATCAACCACCAAGTTCGCTGTTTTGTTTCTACACTTTCACAGTGGATTTTGAAATGTTGTTATTATTATAAAAATGATTTTTTTCATAGCATACTGGCGATTCTAGTTTCTGGGGTGGTAATTGCACTTTCCGTAACATTTTTGGCTTGGATTTTGCTTAAGAGGAATCCACCGAGAGATCCCCTTTTTTATGGTAAGAATTTAAATGAATGTAATTCAAAGCATATTTTTCAGTCTGTCTTAGTGAAGGTTGTATTGCCGTTTTATGCTAGCGGTGAATGTAGTAGGTTGCATTTAACGTTTCAGCTTTTGAGTGTATTTTAGGAAGGTGAAATCGTGTAGTTAGAACTATATTAATCTGTTTATTAGCATAATACTAGTCGTTCAAGTATTATTCTTTCTGAACTTTCATAACAAGTTTAATAACTAGCAAAATGTTTATTTCCGTCATAACCCAGTCGGTTTTTTACGGTTTCCTTTTAAGAATTCACAGATTATCAATTTATTGGTATTTTAGCTGACAATCTACTGGTAAGCGTTTCTTAACAGGGATGGCCTACTAGATGCAGTTTACTGTCGTACTGTTATGCGATCTTAACGGGAGATTCAAACTAAAAAGTCTATTTTGCATAGCTCTGTCCCAAAGTAAGTGTTAGTTAAAAGTGAGTTATTTATTTGTGCATCTAATTCTGACGTGCCCAATGCGCTCACGCCTTTAGCTCTTTGTCAAAGTTTTTGCAGTGTTTGCGTTCTTGAGTGTTCTGAACCTCATAATAGGACTTGAACTGGATAGCGTCATTGATGGGTTCATGACCTTTTACCTAAAAGAGGTGAGTAAAGTCGCATCCAAAGCATTTAAAAGATTAAGATTTAAGATTTTCTTTTAATTAAAAATGGTGATTTTCACAAGGAAAACTTCTACCTGATTTATTTAAGAGTAATGAAGGCTACTTGACATCAACAACATGTAACTGTCATACGAAACGGCATTTCTTAATGTGTTTCCTACGATTTTGTCATTAAGTGCATCAGATTCCAATCAGAGTTAGACAAAATACTGCATTAAGACAAATAAAGGGACGGTTAACAAAGCCAGATGCTTTGCTAGCTTGGTAGATTACTCTTATAAAAGGTCAGCTAGCTCACTTTTGTACTGCGATTACTGGGCCTTTTCCTCCGTTGGGCTCAAACCAGACTAGCGATGCGTACTTATGAGCCAGACATAAAAAGATTCAGTATTTTGGTTTTTTTTTGTTCACGATCGTATTGTCCAGCCACTGATAACTTTTATCATAGTCCAACCCGGGAGCTGCAGTTCCCTTCTGCTCCTTTCCCACTGGTGTTTTCCAAAAGGTCAAGAGCTTTTTCCAGGGTTTTTAGGAATTCTCTGTTGACAGAAAAATCCGCCATAGCACTTGTCCTTAACGTTGCATGAGAAGGACGATTTTTCTCTTGCGTTCAGAACGTGATTGTGTTTTTGATCATTTGATTAATTTAAAATGTTGTGAAAAAAGTTAAGACGAAAGCAGCGAATACTTCCAGTCGGGCGGAATGACCGTCAATCTGTAGCTTTAGTTAGCAAACAATGTTTTACATGCCTAGCTATTTCTGCACTGCGATCAAGTTCAAACTTGCCCAGAGCATTGCCAAATACGTGTGCACACCCTTAGGTGTATTATCTAATATTCATTAACATCAGCAGTCTTTGCGTGAATGTGACTGTAAGCTGCTAGAGAACTGTCCTTTTCTGACTGTAACAAAGCTACTTCTTCCACTGCTGTGCCTGATTTTTATTGAGCTGATTTTCCACCTACAGTAGCTACTTTAGACCCCGGGGGATGAACATTTTAACACCAACTGATGAATTGATGAATGTGAAAGGGAGAGAACTAACAGATGTTGCAATGTGAAAGGATTAGCCACCAGATGCCTGTGGTGAATGCCCCAGGAAATTCCTACACCTTAGACAGGGCTTTTAGGAGTTCCTAAGAATGTGTAAAAAACAAAAAAGGTTTCTTCATTTGAGATGGCCATAAAGTGTTGCCATTACCCATAAGACAATGTGTTTGGATTGGGAAATTCGTTTGTATGCTCTTTTCATTAAAATATTTAAATTACATGGTGGCATTGCCTTTTATCTTGTAAAAAAAAATGTAGTATAAAATTTATTTATAAAATATGATTTATTATTAGGATTTTGCCATGTAAAACGTACCTCTTGAACTGCGACATTGCTGTTATGTTTGTGCCAAATGTTACTCAATCGCCTTAGTTGGTAGAGCTGTCATATGCTGTGAGGATGGGGCACTTGTTTGTACTCCTGCATAGTTCTGAATCATCGTGACATCGTGATTCGTGTTCTCTCCTGAGAACCTCTGCTATGCTGGTTTGATTGAGTAGAGGCTTATGGTGCACTGTTGTGATTGCTGTTTTTGTTATGAATCTTTTAGTCAGATCCTTACATTAACACGGCTCATGGGCACATGATTTCCTATTGGGATGGCTGCGCTCATTATCTCATGTATTTGCTGATGGTTGCAGCGATAACCTGGGGGTACGTGCTCATTTTCTTTACAACTGTCTTTGTTCAATTTAATCTGACTCGATGAAACAATGAAACATTTGTATGTTCAGCTATTGGCCCTGGTATGTAGTGTAAAAATATATGTGTTTAATACCTTGACGGCTCCAGTAGAAGTGGAGGTTCTTTTAAAGTTGGTTGCTTTAGTTAACAGGAGTATCCGTGTATTTACCTGAGGCTGTGATGTTATAATATAAAAAAAGTATTGAAGCCAAAATGATTGTATTGTTAAATGAGATTCTTGTTTGTTTTTTTTCCCAAGGGAGAGCTACAGAGCTATTGGCCTTTACTGGGTTGGATCCTTTCTAATGCGGGTAGTCGTCTACATTCTTGGCAATGTTGTCGGTAAGAAAATAAAAAATAAACGTGTAACCACTTTTATCCTATACATGGTGCTATTATTATTCACCCCAGATCTGCAGCAGAGTGGAATCTGCCCTTTTTCCCACAGGAAAATACGGGACGCATCTGAGCCCGATGTTCCTGGTCCACTTCCTCTACGTCATGGTGTCCGTCTGGGCCTGCTTCCGGGTCTTCTGCCAGCCGGCCGTGCGAGAGGCCCTGCCCACGGTGAGTTCTGGGGTCGCCGGTCTGCTGGAGAAGGGGGCGTGTGGCACAAACCTGGTAATAAAGCGCGACATGTCTTTTAGAACTCAGTATGAAAGCTGCCTGCGGAAGTTTTCGTGTTAGAGCGGGTAAAAATATTATTTTCCCTATCAGCCCCTTTAAGATGTGTGCCAAGTTGAATGATACAATTGTTGGAAAAATTCTACCGGTCGTATCCAGTGCATTCCTTAGGACCAATTAATAAGAACGTTATACAGGCTTATATACTGCATATTTAGTTGCCTATATGATTAAATAAAAATGAAGAACATAAATAGACTCATCATGTTTATTTTATGTGCAGTGTATCCAGGACACCCAGAGAAAGCGTCTGGTACAAAGGCCCTTGGATTTACTTTTTGCTCTCTACCTCATCCCTGCCATTGCCTTCTGCATCTTCAGAGGTTTGGTAAGACTGATACTGACGCCAGCCAGCAATACCAGAGAAGAATGTAGAATACACTCAGATATTCAGCGGTTATCAATTACCGGCCCAATGTGTGAAATCGAGGGCTGTATAAGTGTAACCTGAAAAATGCCTTTGGCTCGGAGTCTGCTGAGGGTTCACCCATTACCCTTTGGAAGCAGATAATGCGAAGGTAATTTCCCTCCTAAATTTACGTTAAAAACTTCCACGAAATCTGCGATTGTGGTTATGTATCGCCTCTTTTCGTTTGAGTAGGGCACAGTGAAAAGTTCCATAAGCAGAAGTTAAAGAGGAAATGATCAGAGATGTATTCACACGACACTTATAAGAGGAGATTGTGCAAAGTGTGTGGTCCTTGGCTTCTCCCACTCTACTTCAGTCATGCTTCAGTTGAAAGGGTTTCCGTGTGGATTATAAACGTTCTGGTTTAAAGGCATGTGGATGTAGTTGTTTCTAAAGATGGCGAGAACAAAAAAACAAACTAATTCAGACTTAATCCAGCGTTAAATACGCTGTACCTGCTGTTTGTAGCGCAATTGCAACTAACACCCCAACGCACCGTAGCATCAGGCTGTACAACTGTCTGACCGGACTGCTGTCTGACCGGACTGCTGTCTGACCGGACTGCTGTCTGACCGGACTGCTGTCTGACCGTGCTGCTGTCTGACCGTGCTGCTGTCTGACCGGACTGCTGTCTGACCGGACTGCTGTCTGACC
>JAOVYW010073516.1:2160-13117 GCA_025775045.1 Hiodon tergisus
CAGCGATCAGCAATCGGCAATCCAGCACCATAGATTTAAAAGATTGTGAGACCAGCGATACCAGTCTTTTGTATTGCTTTACCTTGCACTGCCAGACTAACTGGTTTGCAAGCCACTTCCTAAGCCACTTACGGTCCAAAACTATAGAGTAAAAAGTTCATACAATGCACCATGTCATTATGACCCATCTAAGCCCTTTGCACATAAAAAGGGTGTGTAATTCAAACAAATATCAATACAAGTTATGAGCTGAAAATTTAGCCCTATAGTCTGGTTACACGAGGCTATTCATTCATTTGATTAAGCCTCTGACTGCAACAAAAATTGATTTAAACAAAAGACGTAAAAGTACATGTATTTAAACACTACGCACTGGCAAAGTTTAGTTTGTTATTGTACCAGTCTATTTAGCGCCACTACCTTGTCCCTGACAATAATGGATGTTTTAATTGTCTTTTTAAATGGAGCATATCAAATGGTGCACCATAGATTGTTCCTTAAAATCCCTTATGCATGTTTCCAGTATAACTTAGTATAACACCGATTCAATTATCCACACTACTTTCAGACAACCTCTTTATTCTGGGTTATGAGCCTAACTAGGAGTGTTTCCACATGTGACTTTTGCTCAGTGATGTTTGCTCAGTCTAATTGTTTGCTGATGTGCTGGTTTTATTATAATCTGATTTACAGCAAGAAATACCAGATAAGATCACTTCTAAAGAAGAATTAAACAATTATGGTGTAAAGTAAATCAAAAGCCGGCATACCATGTGACCTGTGGAAACACTCCTACTTAGGCTCCAGGCTCATAACCCAGAATGGCACATGGTTGAAACCCGATCTTTTTGACAAAACAGTTATTGTAGACATAGTCACATGACATAATCGGTGAACACTTTATAGCAGCATAGCCAGCGAATCATTTTACCAACATAAAATATTGTTTTTCCAGAACAAAAACGTGAGGACGTCTAAAAATTTAGATGAAACCATTTTTATTGTTCCTGGATGTTAACTTGCAGTTCTTTTCTCCATTAATCACGTCTGATGCTAGCTACACGAGTAGTGAAAGCCGGTGCAGGTCATTATTAAATCCACACTTAGCTAATGTACTGACATTCGACATACAACCACTGTGTAAAAGTACTGGCGGTACAAACTATCAAAAGCCTTTACCATGGCATATGCACATCATGGGAACACATTGGACCATCAATAATACACTTTAAACCGTGATCATCGCAAGATAGCATGAGCGCTAGTTATTTATTCATAAATGTACGGTGAACATATGAGCTGTGTGTATGCTACAGTTCGCTAGCTGGGTACATTATCTCCATAGGTGGCTTGTTTTTTTATTTTCATTATACTTTCCCTGAAATATGTTCTAGTGGCATTCAAATAAATATTTCATCTAACGTTACAAATTGCATAATTTACTCCAAACTGTCATAAAACAGGCCTTGTTGTCATGTTAGAGGCCCCCTCAGCTAAACAAGAATAGACATTTTTATTGTAAAAAAAAAAAAAAATGTTTATTTGAAGATAAATAAGTCACTTAGCAAATATAGTGTATATATAGTAGTTATCAGGCAAATACTTTTCAGTCGCCTGGTTGAGAGTATAGATGTCCCTCTCTTGAAAAGCATTGTTTCGGTGTTTACAGTTCTTACGATATAGGAATATTTCTGGCGCTAATTACAAAAAGCCATTCCACTGGTAGTCAAGCCAGCAAACGCGTTACTCATTATCGCAGTTTAAAAACTAACTAGCTAGTCGGCTAGAACTCAGAAGTAAACTTACGTTTCTCTGGGATATTTATCAAACTGATATAAACTGCAGCCAAATTCACTGGAAAGACACGCAAGCAATAGTGAACGTGTTGCTATTCATGGTTAGCTAGCGAAATAGCTTGTAATATTACAGAACTGAACTTGCGTAGTTGGCTATCGTTGTAGCACAGCTAGCTCGCAGCATTTAAGGTCTTCGGTGACGATCGGCATAGTCTTTACTTATACGGTATAATACAAAAACAGCAAAACTGGGGAGTAAAAAGGGTGAATCCTCTTACCTTCAAATTTTGCTTTGTTCCGTTAAAGCGAATTATGCCAGGCCTCAATAACCACGCACAATGGTAGCTGTTGCTAATGCTATGCAGTTATTCTTGAATTGACTGTAGCGAGTGACAGTAGCCTCTCCGCGAGAGATAGAAAAGAAGTACTGAGAGATAGATGGCTAACCAGTCGTTTACGGTAGGTCTTTCGATTGTTTCCTGATGCGTTTGTCTTAATAGTAGCACGTTCAGGTTTCAAAAATTTCGCAGACGTGCTCTGTTTTTCGGCCACAATTGAATTGTTTTGATATGAGCTGCGTTTCTTAGCTAGGGATCCAGGTCAGTCCCTCTCGCAGCCTGCCAGAGAGTGACACACAAGCCGTGACGTCACATCACCCAGCAACAACCCCATTTGCCAGAAATTACAAGAGGGTAGTTTCACCTCTTCCCCCTTGTCTAATAAAGCAAACCATTGGTTTTTTCTTGTATAATCAAACACAAGCAACTCTACAAATACAGAACTGAGAATAGATTTGATTTTGAACTTCATGTGTAGTGTTTTGCCCACTACTAACGTTTTGGTATGTTGTAGGGTATATCTTTCACAAGGGAGCTTTTGTTTGAATCCAAAGATTTGATATATTTATGGGCGGATATATACACTGTATGGACAAAAGTATTGGGACCCACCTCTTAATCATTGAATTCAGGTGTTTCATTCAGTCCCATTGCCACAGGTGTATAAAATAAAGCACTTAGCCATGCAATCTGTCTTTACAAACATTTGTGAAAGAATGGGTCGTTCTAAAGAGCTCACTGAATTTGAGCGTAATAGGATGCCACTGTCAGCAAGTCAGCTCGCTGAAATTTCTTCCCTCCTAGATATTCCACGGTCAACTGTAAGTGGTATTATTGCAAAGTGGAAGCGTTTAGGAACCTCAGCCATGAAGTGGCAGACCACGTAAAGTTAGAGCAGGGTCGCCGAGTGCTGAGGCGCATAGTGCGTAAAAGTCGCTAACGCTCTGCTGACTCAGTGACTGCAGAGTTCCAAACCTCCTCTGGCATTAACATCAGCACAAAAACTGTGCACCAGGAACTTCATGGCATGGGTTTCCATGGTCGAGCAGCTGTATGCAAGCCTTGGAAGCACATCTTGTGAACTTGGCCCATTTGCTTGGTGCTTGGCCAAGTGTCGAATGGAGTGGTGTGAAGCACACCACCACTGGACTCTGGAGCAGTGGAAACGTGTTCTGTGGAGTGACAAATCACGCTTCTCAATCTGGCAGTCTGATGGTCGAGTCTGGGTTTGGCGAAAACCAGGAGAACGTTTCCTGCCTGACTGCCAGCTGTAAAGCTGGTAGAGGAGGGATAATGCTATGGGGTTGTTTTTCTGGGGTTGGCCTATGTGCTTGCACAGAGCCCTGACCTCAACCCTATCAAACACTTTTGGGATGAACTAGAGCGGAGATTGCGAGCCAGGCCCTCTCGTTCAACATCAGTGTCTGACCTCACAAATGCTTTTCTGGAAGAATGGAAAGCATTTTCTGGGAAAAATGTGTGTGTCCGCTCAAATGGGCCAAGTTCACAAGAATCAGAAATACGTAATTGCTGGGCCAGTCTACTTCCGCTACAGTTACAGCTAACGCAAAGTGAAAACATTATAAAGCAAGGAAATTTAACTAGCATAGACTTGATCTAAATGAATTGTTCACTTTCTTGTCAAGATTCTCACCCATCAGGGTGACTAATGAATCAGAATTGGGATGAAAAAAAAAGAAAGGTAAATGCTCGTTTATTATGGCTTTTGATTGTTTCTCACAAAATGTGATTCGTTTATGTACATTTTTTTTTCTACATTTAGTATTAAACCATTTCGATACTTACCTTTTACAAACTTAACGTTTGGCTCAGCAGCATCTTCATATCCCAGTTCATACGTCATGCATGCTTTTCAACTAATAAGAGGGTGATGCTGATATGAAGGTGTAAACCATTTGGGTACATAACTTAACATTTGGTTCGCCAACATGAAATTTGTAATAAAAGAATATAGTAAGTTTGTTGCATAGTTCCTGTGATCCCAGTAATTGTATGTTCCTTCTGGGAATAAAACCCGCATAATTTATGAAAAGTAAAACAAGAATGAAATAATTGAAGCAATCTGATTGGTTGAAAAAGGGGAGCACTCTAATTGGTCGAAAAAATTGCGAGATCTGAAAATGGAGCACTCTGATTGGTCGAAATTTTGAGTTGATAGTTTCAACCAATCAGAGTTCTCCATTTTCAGATCTCATAATTTTTAGACCAATCAGATCTCTCCGTTTTTCGACCAATCAGATCGCTCCATTTTTCAGCTAAAATAATTTAACTTCTAGTCAGTCTGTAGGTTGTGCATGTAGGTTTGTTTTTGGATGGGTTGATATTTAAATAAAATACTTATGCAAATAATAAAAATAGTTATTTATTTATTTAAATATGGTGACATATTTAAACAAATATGGTGACAAGATTTAAAAATCAATAATAACGCCCGAAAGTCATTGGACAAAATAATTGACCACCATCTACTGGCGAAAAATTGAACTGCTTGAACTGCTTTTTAATTGCAGTCGTCTCCATGGAATATGATACATTTTATTTATCTTTTCGTCAATAATAGTCAACATTGTTCATGGAAATTGGAAACATCTAGCAAAACATTCATGTATCATTTGCGGATTTACAAATGGCATTCTTTACCTTTAAATCTCCCTATTTAACTCCAAAACGAAGTTTTCTATCCACTAGTTGTAATTATTAGCTAAACTAGAGGATCACCTAAAATGAAGTGTTTCATTGACTAGCAAATACAGGTCTATTTTGTTTTTTACAGTTCTGTTTTCTTGAAGAGTTTCACGTTTGGGAATAAAATCGCGCGTAGGCTATTCGAGGAACAGGTACACAAATTTAAAGGTGACTATTTTTTCCTAATTCGTACAGCGATGCTTTTGCTCACTGAATTTGTATGCACCGTAAAATATATAAAACTGAGAAGTTTGTCATTAAGACAAGCTCTCGAGATGTTAGGTTTCAGTGCCTGCAGTCTCCTGACAGAGGGCAGCACTTCCGCACTTGAAAGTAGTGGGAGGTAGAGGTGCGAGAGCACTCCAAGCTCAAGCTCTTGTATACATTTTTTGTCTCCTATACTGGTCCAAATCCAGAAATCATCGCCGTAAAACCGTGGAAACTGCGGACAGGGTGGTCACTGCTTCGTGTGAGATTTTGAGAGTAGAGTCGCTGATGGAAAGGGCATGCGCACGAAGGCTAAAACATAAAATGGGTATAGATAAACGTTTAACGTGCACTTGTGCGGTCTGTAATGTTGTTACGAGTTTAACTTAAAACTACCTCTAGCGAGCGTGAATAAAGGTCGTGTTTAACGGGTTTTCATTGAGTTTGTCGGATACATTTTTGCGGAGCTTAAAAGTCTTACATACTGACCTGTACAAGTATGTATGTTTAATGTGATATCACATTGAACGATAGCGTTTTTCCTGATCTTCTCTGCGATCGTAAGTACCAGAAGAGTGGTAGGACAGATGGACCTTATAAAGGGAAACTTATCGCCTATATTTTTTCTGTTTACTAATTTTCATGTCTTTTCATTTACCCCGTTTTAGGGCATTCCCTCAACCATCATTTTTTCTTAATAATTATAAATCGTAGCTAGCTTCAGAAATTGAATGTATAGTCACATACATTGAGATTAAAATTTGACCCAACTAGACAACTAGTTTAAACCCAGCTGGGGTTTATCAAAGGATGTCTGAAGTCAGAGTATTATCATGCACTGTTTGTTTAGCATACACCTTTATTTAGCGTGACTCACAATGCTTACCATTTGTACATTATAGGCATGTGAGAAGCTGGATCTTTCTCTAGAACCTTCTCAAGAGTACAACAGTGTCTCACATGTGATCTGTACATCTTGTGTTCCAGAAGTCTCAAACCACCCTCTGCTCTAATTACTCAGCCACAAGGTCCTCTCATATAAGTGCCTTTCTGCATATTTAATTCACTTCAATAGTTCATTATAGATAGTGTTACTCTCTGCCTATGATCACAAAAACACTTACACAGAACTAATAGTTTTATGTTATTCAACTTTACTCAGTGTAAGTACACCCTTAGCAAATGTAACTGGAATACAGATCTATTTTAAAGTGATGTGTTAATCAATCGGTTTGATTATTCATTAGTCAGTTTGATAGTGCATTTTATGGTAGATGCTAAGTTTTTTCTGACCTATTGCCTCTAATTCTGCGACTATGAATCCACTATGTGCTGGTTTTACCAGGAGCTGTAAATAAAAGGGCTCTAAATCAAGTTAATGGCTCTTTGAGTGAAGAAGCTACAGAACAACACCATCAGTTAAAAAGTACAACCAAAAATACCATCTCCTTAAAGTCATGTTAATATAAAGAATTCTTTAAATTTCAGTAATAAAGTAATTTTTTCTCAGACAGACGGGATACCAGCAGGGTCCATCCTGAATGATATTACGAGGTGAAATGAAAGAGTACATCTGATTCATGATTCAATTCCGATCTTGATTACTAGGAGGTAGCTGTTTGAGCAAACGCAAACTAAACCTTTGAGATTATCCTCATAGCTCCCAACAGTAAAAACACGGACTGCACATGGCTACGTGTAATTCAAAAACGGGCCTGCTTACCTGGCATAAATCTTACATCTAATCTTACATCTCTTCAACATTAAACCTAAATAGATTTATACTGATGAAATATGATGTATTTCATGTCATATTGCTGTGGATGGTTAACAGATGATGTGGAAACCAGATTGTGTCTGAGCCCACGTGAAAACACTTGACTATTCACATCAAATGTTACTTTTTCAAAATTTCAAAAAGTCGATTGCCTAGCCTGTTCACATTGTTTTCAAGTTAGAAGGTACCCTGCCAGATGTGCACCACATCATTTTACACACAGTCAGGTGCCATTGTACCCACCTGAGATTTGTTCAGGCAAATGCCTTCCCAAAAGGTTGTCATTTATCTTATTAGTGAAGCATAGAGACCCATCCTAATGAGGAACGCTTGTTTGTTTTTTTTGTTTGTTTTTTTCCTTTTTCTGTTTTACCGATCAAAGTTAAATATGTCAGTGGTGCTAAAAGCCATCAAAGCAACCACCAGCGAGCTAAATCTATATCTTCACTCTGTGAGTCTGGCTTTGTCTGCCTTGGTGTGTGATTAACTGGATGAACTGGAAGAGCATAGAAAGGAACTCCATAATGCCTTTCTTTGGGGGGGATATCCTGAAGGCACGTTCTCTCACATTTCGATTTCCATCACCAAGGTCATACTCCTTACTATAGGACACAACACATTTTGAAATGTGCAAGTTCTTTCAAAGCTTTGGTATTGGTGAATGAGTGTGGGGGGGGGGGTATAGCCTGTAGTATACAGAAAGGCTTCATATTCTCTGATCTTCATTAATTAAAATGGGATACGTCTCAAGAGAGTCTTCAGACAGGAATAGAGGAAGGTTTCAAGCAAAACTGTCAATTGGAAAGTGAAAGCAGAACTTGTGGGGGCAATGTTCATCTCCGTTGACAATACTGTAACAATGCATTTGCTATTACATCGGTCGGCAGCCAGTTTTAACCGTCTTGTCAGCTCTCGCTGTCTCTGTGGATGAAAGCAAAGTGGAGGGAAAAATTTACTCATCATAAATCTAGATTTATTTTTTGTATATATGGTAATTTTCCACTAAGGGTCCATTTTACAAAACATGGTTATCAAAATTGAGACCCAATAAAACATTGCAAAGACTGTGGTTGCTATCTGACAATGGTTTAAATATATACACACACACACACACACACACACACACACACACACACACAAACTGAGCTATTCTTGGCAAGGTCAGAGCAGGCCTGAACAGCAGCCTGAGGCAGTTTTCAAGGCTTTATCCCTCCATAAACCAATTTTCATCAAACGCAACGTTCTTGATACTTACGGTACACGAACATGAAACCATGCTTTACTTCAGCAATAGGTATTTTATTTAATGTATTTATTTTAACAGCATTTTGATTAAGAATTTCAGTACGCCTTGATTGATAACATTATGCCTCATAGATGCTTTCTTAAATTGTAATGAATGTTTAATGAAAAGGGCTGAGTTTGAATATTTAAAAAATGTATTGTAATAGAAACAGCTTTCTACTGGGATCTTCTAAACCCTTAAGGTCAATAAATGAATATAAGCATTTATATGAAAGCATGGCTTTTAATGTAAAAGTACAAAGAAACCCCCTCAGGATTTTAAAGGGGTGATAAAGCGGTTTACCTTTTTCTGCCTCTGATGGAATCTCAGCTGTACTTTTTTCCAGCTCAGTGGCCTGTGTTGCCTCTTCCCGTGGGACAGCATCTCCAAACTCCTTCATTTTACCCATTCTGTATTCCTCCGATGGGGCCTCAGGATCCACCGTGGTTTTTGCCTCTACATCCAACACCTCTGTGCCGGCCGGGGACGCTGTCACCTCCTCAGAAGCTGCAACCATTTTTGCATCTTCTCCAGCTGGAGCCACCTCTTTAGCCTTCCCTGCCGCTAGACACCCAACACCTGCATCTGCATCTGCATCTGACACCTCAATGCTATGCTCCGCCGCTTCTTCAGCAGCAGTCCCCTGCTGTTCGGGAGGTTCTGCTTCCTCTTCCATGGCCTCTTCATGGGCCTCCTCCACTGCAGTGGTCTGCTTCTCATTGTCTAGTCGAGACTCCGAGACTGTGGCAGCAGATTCTGCCTCAGCAGCTTCCATCTGCTCAGCTGCAGGTTCCGGTTCTTCTTCTGAATCCTCTTTCTCTTGGGCTAGGGCTTCTTTTTCATCGCCTGTTGCTGCTCCATCTAACATCACAACGTCCAATTCCCCCAAGGAGGGAACTTCCCCATCCTCTTCAGCCACCCCCTCCGGGCTTCCTTGTGGTCCTTCTGCTACAGACGCTCTTGATTGTGGAGGGGAGAGCTCCACCTTCTCAGGATCCACCACCTGTGGCTTCTCTTCCAGCACATTGACAGGCAACACCATCCTCCTCTCCCCGACGGAGGCAGCAGCTATTTCCGCCGTAGACCCAGCCATTGCTTTCATGGAGCTTAACAGGTCAGACACTGCCACTGAAAAAGAACCAATGACCAAGGAGTCAATGACCCTCCCCAACTCCTATGAGTCCCCAAGGACAGATTTCTGACGGTAGCTGATGGTTCATATCAGGGTTGGTCAATCCTGGTCCACGAGGGCCACAGTTTCTGCAGGTAATTGTTCCGCCTCATAATGATTTTGATTAAAGAAATCCTCACCTGGTGTTTCCAGCTTTAAATCAGATGCCAATAGAGAGGTGGCTCAAAAGCCCATGGAACCTTCAAGGGTTTCAAGTTACCAATTATAGAATAAAAGACTGAGGGCCAAATTAATAGTAAGTGGTTAAGAACAAATCTAGAAAAGAGTAATCTACCAACAACAATCATCAGAACCTCAAAATCAGAATGAATCAAGAAAGGTTTGTGTTTATTTTAAGTATCCCCGTGGCTTTCAGAGCCATGAAACCGGATGCCAAGGTAGTGGCGAGTAACCCCGTTCCTGGAGTGCCATGATCCCATAGATTTTCAAGGTCTCTCCAATAGTGAAACACTGAACACCTGGAGCACTTCACTGAATATAATTTTCATAATAATTGATCCAATTTACTGATTAAGCCCTGAGTGGAATGAAAACCAGAAATATCTCTGGCACTCATGCTGAACCCTGTAGTTAAAACCAGCCAAGTGTTTGCTAAAGTGTAAGATGTTACTAGTGTAAGTGTAATGTTTTTTGTAATGTTGTAATGTAAAACACAGAGAATCCTGGCTGCTATGTACACAGTGCGGTAAAACTTCCCAGTGCTCACTTACAATAAGCACTGGGACCATACTATGTTTTTTAAAACTTAAATAGAATTGGATGGCAAGTGCTGCTAACTTCTAAGAAGCACCAAGAGGTAAGGAGAGGAGTGGGAAAGTAGCGTTTAGCCTAGCTCCAGGAGAAGCTTCTAATTGAGGTCAGCGCACGGCAGTGCAAGACAGAAACACGTGGAAATACCCACCTATGGATAATACTCAGTGTTTATCGAGTCAATTGCAAAACTTAAATAAAAAAAGGCAGTTAAAGAATAATTTTAAAGCTGTGTAAGCCACCAGATGAATGTTTACTCACTAGAGAAATTGCCATAACAATGAAGAGAAAAGTGTTCTGATCACAAAGAGAAAGGTGTGATCATATTTTCAGTACATATGCATGGATAATTGACAATAAAAAATTCAAACAAGGGTTTCTAAATATTTACCACTTAAAAAATTGTAAAAAGCACACTCCTTGTAAATGTTTTTTGATCCTCAGTATTTGGAGTGTACCTATATCCACGGACATTAAATGAAGAAATATTCGACAGAGCAGATATTTCCAGTTGTCATTGCCTTTATTTAATGGCTAATTCCCTTCTATTCTGCTTCGCAGCATTATTGAATTTTAGTTGGTCGAGGTTTCAACATGAACTACAATGAAAAATATTGTTGATGGGGTTAAATGCACGTTGTGTACCCTATGAGTTAAGTTTTGACAAAAAAAGTCACCACCCTAAACAAAAGGAACCCACCCGATTAATAAAATGGCAAAATAATCTCAAATCTCCAGTTGCATACTGGGAGTAATTTAAACAATGCGCTAGAGAAGTTAAAAGGCAGAACACAACAGTGAAGCACTCTGCTAACGGGCATGACTTAGACACTCTGACTTGCACAACTATACAGTAGAGTTTCAGCAGCAGGCCCCAGGCAAGGCAAGGCAAGGCAAGGCAAGGCA
>JAOVYW010073517.1:0-19872 GCA_025775045.1 Hiodon tergisus
TCCCCCCCCCCCCCCCCCCCCCCCCAGAAACCAGCAACCCTGCTGCGTTTTAAATCTACCAAGAAATCAGAATGACGGAAGATTATTCAAAGCACAAGGGGACACAGAAAAATACAGGTGTCATTTCTTCCTTTTGAAAATAGTGTACAAAATATATATAATGCATATTCCGTTTATATATAAATATATAAACTCAGAAGAAGTAATCTAGGTGGAGAACACGAAGTATGTGTGCAGAAAATGCTTTAGCTATTTGAAAAATAATAAAATATTTAGAAACTAATGAATCAATTGAACAATCCGTTTTAGTAAATGTAACTGTAGCAAGACAATTAATCTTAGATTGATTTATATATGATATGTATATATGTTAGTTTAAATTATTTATTTACGGTGGGTAAAATATGTTGTTTTAAAACAAAACAAATCTATTTTATTGTTATGCAGTACTTGCATATGTTTAGTCTTGATTGTCTTTCCTGTCTTTTTCCAAGTACAGGATGTGTCTGAAGGTCGTATCTTAAGAGTGTGTGTGTGTGTGGGTGAACGTGTATTGAGTGAGTATATTTTTAAGTGTATAATTAATTTTTATTTTTATACCTAGTTTTTGCAGAGCTGAAGTCTGGTGGTTGCTTGTTTCGTGAAAACAAAAAAACGTAGTGGAATGGTGAGAGATTGACCGGTCGTGGCTAACGTTTGGGTACCGTTGGACCATCCTGGTGACGTGAGCGCAGAGGGCAGCTGATGTACCGTTAGACCGCCCTGATGAAGTAAGCGCAGAGGGCAACAGTTGTACCGTTAGACCGTCCTGATGAAGTAAGCGCAGAGGGCAACAGTTGTACCGTTAGACCGTCCTGATGAAGTGAGCGCAGAGGGCAGCTGTTGTACCGTTAGACCGTCCTGATGAAGTGAGCGCAGAGGGCAACAGTTGTACCGTTAGACCGTCCTGATGAAGTGAGCGCAGAGGGCAACGGTTGTACCGTTAGACCGTCCTGATGAAGTGAGCGCAGAGGGCAACGGTTGTACCGTTAGACCGACCGTACCGTTGGACCATCCTGAAGAAGTGAGTGCAGAGGGCACGTGCGTTGTACCGTTCGCCACGGTCCAATTCCAAACGGCATTCAGCCCTCTGTCCTGGTCGTCACTCAACCGATCCTTGGCAGTACTGTAAACAAATGGGACTTTCTGTCCTCTCATTCCTGCACTAACTTCATCTCCACCTTTTTATTTGCCAAATGCATATGTAAAAAGGGGGCTGGTTGTTTGCATGGTTTTTAAATTGGTTTCACAGCGACCCATGTGGCTTCCTTCTAACGTTAATATTGATTTCAAAATGTGCATGGATGATGGGTAGCTGTAAAGGAGTGTCTTTTATTGGATTGTTGCAATAATCGCTATAACAACGATTAAACGCAACTGCTTTCCTCATGTTTACCCTTGTCTGTCCACTAGCGATCGGAGTTCGCCGTTGGTCCGTTATGTGTCGACTTCATTGCATTTTCAACCAAGTGCAGAAGGAGACAGTTTCAACTGGTTTTCCCAGGGTTAAGAGACTAAATGCTCATCGCTGAGGCTGTACTATAGCTAGCCTAGAAAACTCTTGCCCAGAATGTGATTTTTATTTTATCGTTTTGGCCTTGCGTTTATGACCAGACTTTAGATTTAGTAGCTGACTGCAAAGTAGTAGATGACTGCAAATACAAAACCATGACAGGTTCGTTATCAAACTGACTGTCCGTCCTACGGCCTAGAATACCTCCTGGTATTCTGGCTTGTGCCATTTGTTGGCCTTGCAAACAGCCACGCTTCTGACTCCTGTTGGTGTCGTTAGAGACGTGTACCGGTCTTGTACAGAATCTTTTGTTAGTGTTCGGTTGCCAGATGTGTTTTTTCTGCCCGTTTTCTTCTTTCTCTTTTCTGTAAAACGCGTAACGCAGTACTTGCAGATATATCATATCTAGTCCAAAAGATTATTACAAAGAATGCAAAAGCTGTTGGACAAAAGGATGTCCCTTTATGGTATCAAGACGGGGTTGCTCTTTATTTCTGTGTATGGACCTGGTGAACGGGTGATTGTGAATGCAGTTTGTCATCCTTTATTCTCTCTATTGAATAAAGCCTTTTACTGCAGCTCAGTGTTGCTTGGGTTGCATTGTAAATTAGAAAGATGGAAAAACCCTTAATAAGGCCGTAATTGAATATGGGAAGCGTCTTATTCTCTCTCTCGTCTTTAAAACACGTTGATATTGGTAACGTCACATTAGGACGACCCTCTTTAAAAACAATTTGCTGTCGCTCAGCCCTTAAAGCGCATGGTTCTGGTCTGTTAGTTGAAGCCATCAGATGTGTTTCTGTGTGTTCTTTGGAGTCTGCCTACTCAAACACCGAAGTGTGACGTTTTTGCTGTTGTGCGGTACAACATGGATCCCTGTACGGTACTCGCGTTTTGAGTTTCACCTGAGCGGTGTCACTCACCTCTGTTTGTGTTGAAAGTCAGTCGTTCTTTCGTGAACATTTTGGTGAAGATTGTTACTGATTGTACGGTTTTTATTTATTTTATTTTTTGCCATATGTCTTGGGGTGGGGTGGGGTTACCTCTTTTGATCGGAGACTGAGCAACCTTAGTGGGTGCAAAGAAATCAAAGCAATAATGGACTAAATGTTTTCTCTGCTCTGCACTGCCCAGACACTATTGAGAGGGACAGCACACGGTGAACTTGTGGGTCACGTGGGTCACTGACGGCGAATCAGCTGCAGCTTTTGCAATTTAAGCATCCAATGAAACGAAAGGCCCACATCCGGGTCCTCGCCAAAAGAGCCCCCAGGCCTGTTCCAGCTCCTGTCAAACAATGGTTACATTTCAACATTATTTTAACCGTGGCTGAAAACTTAACATTTTATCATTGTACTGTGCCGTAGAAAATTGTGGATGTTTGTATGTATAAAAGTATAAATATGTGGAGAAAAAAAAACATGAAAAATTACACAAAAAACGAGTACTTAAATGAATGAACACTATTGTATGTTGTCATTAATTTGTGTGTTTTGTAAATGAGAATTTAAAAAAGTGCATAAACACATCAATAACAATACTACTTGATATGGCGAATATTTTAATGTAACACCGTCAAGGTGCTGTATTAAGGTTTGTGTGCGTTTTTTCCCCCCCTCCTTTTTCAGTTTGTCGGCCATGCTGGGATCTGCACTCTTGATATCTGCGGTTAGATTTTAATTGCTGCGGTTGAATAAAGAAAACAAACCGATTGCAGAATACCATAATAAAAATAATAAAAAATAGTTTGTCTGTTTTCCTTCACAGTTATGTCTTGTTTCTTCTTTTTTTTCTTGCAGTATTCCATAAGAGACCCCACTGCCCACTGCCGTCCCAAAACCCAGCATGCCAGATATCCTTGCATAATGCATAAATAAAAGTGGAAGGGTGAGGTTTGTGCACAGTTAGGGAGGTTGAAATCCGGAATTGCGCCGTTGTTCTGGATAAGCCGGAGGGCTCTTGTAGGGCATGCGGGGAGGCCGGTGGTCAGAGAAACCATGAGTGTCAGTGACCTCTGAGAGGGAACAGAAGACCCAGTACGCAACGTCCTGGTACACCTGCCGTGCGGCTGCAAGGCCTCACCCAGGATTCCTCTCCTACGGGCAACAGCTTGTGAGTTTCCACTCTCAACGGGGGTGGGGCTCGGGGTTCTTAGTTGGTCGCCGATATTTCTGTAGTAAAGCTCGTCTGTACCTTATTGGCCCATGTTGTTACAGTGGGTATAGCAGAGACTGTTACGATTTTAAATATATATTTTTAATATATATATTTTAATGGCTTTCCATATTTTGGTTATTTGTGCAATTAATCAATGCATTTTTTTCTGAAGCATTTAAATTCAATGGCTCATGTCACCTGACTGTCACTAATGGCTAAGAATCTCTTTTGACATTATTACCACAGACGTTTAGCAAGAGCAATCCATCATTGGAATATAAGGCAGCAATGGAGCAGGGGGTTGTCATTGTACCATTGATTTTGCATAATATAAATAATCCATTAAATCTAATCATCAAAATACATCAAGGCAAAAACGCAATAGGAAAATATGATGAGCGATACAGATTATCTGAAATCAACTGTGGGGACACGAGTTACTCTGCTGGGAAATGAAAGGCAAATCCCCTAAATAATTTAAAGCACAGCATTGGAGTAGAGGTGGCATGCCCCGTGTTTTATTTAATCCCTGGTGGCAGGTGGTGAGGAAAGGGAAGTTCTGTGGGAATCGTATTTGCGTGTCAGGATGTCAGTGGGCGTCCAGACACACTCCACACACCCGAACAATAGGTGGCGGTATCCACCTTGTAGTTTTGATGCCGATTGACATTAGTGACTAGTAGTAGTATCCCAGTGTGGCGTTATTGATCTTGTGCCGAGCTGCAGAAAAGGTGGTGAATCGATGTTAGTCCATTGCGATAAACCGTTCTCGCATTTAATGTTTTTGTCGACTCATTTAATAATTTTAAAGAGTTATTTGAACCCGAATCTCTTTCTGTTCCACAGTTTTTGCTTTTGTGTGTTGTCGTTTTTGCTCCACTTTGGTCTGAATCTCGTCGATTTCTTGACTCAGTCTATGGACTGAATGTTTTGTCTTGTCTCTAACACAACTTGGCGAACTTTACTAGGAATGGGGTTTGAATTCTATATACACTCTTGACTTGATTCTGAAGCCGAGTAATTATGCCGTATGTTACTAATCGCTAAGAATAATCGCTAACCCTCCCAGAGCTATAGGCAGCAAGTCAAGTGGAGTTGTTATAAACCGGCAAAACCAACCAGCACTAGACCTACCTTTTCATGTAGCCACAAGAGGGCGGTATATACCCAAATGAGTAATGTGATTTTAAATGGAACTGGGTGACCGGGTGTCCTTAAATTGGGTAAAGCTTAGATCAACTTAAACATTGTACTAAATAAATACAATTACAAATTACAATTGGTAGAAATTGCTTGAATTAACAGATGTGAGAAGTGAGGCAACGAATTCCTGAATCTCGCTAAAGTAGCTCAGGAATGGTCGAATTCTCGTGGTCCACTCACTGAGACGTTAAGAAACCGTTAATAAACTGCTTCCGAACCGAAATTCCTCACACCTACTATATTTGCGTTTATTAATCGAGGCTTTCTCAAGAGGACCTCATCTCACGTGAAATAACCGTCAACTGGGATACATGGGATAAGGCGAGGTTGTTATAACTGCTCTCCACAAGGCAGAACTATATCAAATAATAAAATCAGCGTTGAATGGTTATTTTACGCAATATAATTTCCTCATAAATCATGCGCCATGGCTAGTAAGTGTCACTGATGGTTTCTCAGAGACGCTTATGGAAGCTAACCGTCATATTATTTTTAAAGTCGTCTTATAATATGTTGTTCGTTTTTTAATGCAACTGGTATGTACTGCTCTGCGCGTTAATGTTTGTGAGCGTTTACAACAGTGCCATCTACTGATGACTACGTTTAAGCGCACAGCGTCGCAATAAATAAATAATTTAAAGTTGTGCGTGCCTTTTGAACGGCAACAGGCCTTTACTAACATTGAATCGACCAGGATTGACTGTTTTAAGTGGCAAACATGCCTCGACCCCGCTAGAATTAACCCACCCTGCTCCCCTTATTTTTAAGGTCACCAGCCGCCACTGGTTCACACCGAGGGTATTAACAAAGTGAAGTTTTACACCATATGACAACTAGCCCCTACAGAATGAAATGGAATTTTCCAGATGGATCGTCTGACAAAGATGGATTTATTAGTACCTGTTAGTTACTGTAGACAATGAATACTACTAACTTACTGCTAAGTTTGTTATTGTACCTGCTAATATGATGGCAATGCCATAAAATAGCAACTTTCAGCTCAGAAAGAAGCCTTTAAATACCTTAATTACTGGATATATGGGTGGAACAAAAGCAACGCATATGTTCAGATTGCTTTAATGTGAGCTATGATGTCATTCTGCAATCTGCTCAAAAGAAAAAGCCAGATTTTTCTCCAGAGAGAAGCTGGAGACGTTGAGTCATGAGGAACCCTCTAGTGGCGGATAATCGAGTGGTTCGGGCTGCGGTTAGTGAATTACTTTTATGATTGTGTTGGATTTTTATCTTTTTATTTATATACTTGATGTTATTATAGACAGTGACGTGAGATTCACCAGCGGAAACCCCTTGGTAGAATCCTGATGCATGTGGGTGTAGAGAGATTTCTGTATAAAATACCCCCAAAGGAAACGCAGACGTTTACACTCCTTACTGCCTTAAAAAATAACGCAGTTTCTGATTACATGTATCTGTTGGCTATTAAAGCCCATAATTAGTTGGAATTAATTCCCCTTGTTTAAAGGATGCCATTGTGTCTAAATGTGTCATGTGTGTACATGTTTAGCTGATCTTTTATAAAGTATGAGTTTTCTATAAGAGCGGTAGCTGGCCAACTGTGCACTCACCTTTTTATTTTATTTTAAATATCAGCACGGAATCGATGGGTGATTGTGGTGAGTTTTGTTCCAAATCCCCAAGGAAGGGCCGGCCGCTGAGCCAAAGTGTTACACATAGCAACGGTTCTTCCATGTGAAAACGGCAGCAACATCCCCGTGGGCGCACTGCTGGACGGATCCCCCTGGGGAGACCATGGCAGCATGGGACTTGTGTCTGGAACATTTTCCCATGGTTGTAGAGGTGTGCCTCGACTGCCTGCCATGTGGAAGAGACAGCCTGCCAGCAGGCCATTAAGGGTATATTGGGGGGGGGGGGGTGTCAGTGCAACTGGTGTCACCTCTTGTTCCGATGTCCGATGGGTAAACAACCACTGACCACTTTATGGCCCTGTCCGTTAGGGGCTGTTTTGTTTGGGGAGGCGCAGGACCAGCTGAAATGCAGGAGGCGTTTGGACTGCGTTTAGTGCGCTGGGATGGTCTGCAGATTGAAGCGACCACTTGTGAAACTGCCGTCAGAGCGAACTAATGAGAGAAACAGATCCACATGGGAGAAGGGTGGTAATGACTGCCAAATGCTGCCCTATTTAACAGAGCGCTTTAGCCAGATTTCCCTATCTCAATGCCCAGGTTGTTCCCAGAGGTCTGCAATGGCCTGTGCTAATGTAGGTTTTTACAGGGAATTTAGTGAGGGGTGAAGGGGCAAGGGTGCTCTGGGGGTCTTCCCATGCCCCAGCCTCGGAGCATAGGCAGTGTGAACCAATGCACCCTTGCGTCAGAGCTTCAGAAACAGAGGTCATGAGCAGGGCTGGGACCCTGGGTCCTGTTGCCTGCGAGGCAGGGCGGTCTGGTTGATTTACGTCTCTAGGCTGAGGGGCCGTCCCAGTCACCTAGCCCCTTTTGAGTGGGTGGATGGACTGGATGGGGCGGCTAGGTTAGTTCACACACACTCTGGCTGTCTGGCCCCGCTGTCTTTTTGAAGAGTTCCAAGTCCCGCAGGACCAGGGACTCAGTCAACAGGGTAACTTTGCAGGCCCCTGTCCGCCAGTCAGAGCACCTGAGTCCAGTCAGAGTCTAGTCTGGGAACTGGAACTTAAAAATGATGGTGGGATTAAATCATAATTAATTATTCGCATAGTGTTTATTGTACAGGAGTCTATTCAATCCGGACACACATCTTAAACTCAGCAAGACGCCGTGTTTGGTGCCTTCCCGTTGTGATTTGATGGTACGAGATGCTAGATTCTGTGCAGTTAACTAATCCTTTTCCCCAGTGGTTTCTCCTTTAAAGGGACTACCCAGATGTCCCATGGCTCACAGCAAATGTTGGTCAAAAAAGAAGGGGGCATTACTGGACATTGTCCATGATGTTTTTGGTTTTGTTTGTTTTTCCTAAAATTTCTTGATTTTATCAACTTGGTCCTACTGGCTCGCACTAAATCTGAGCTACAGGGAGTGTGAGCCGGGAAATGGAAACAAAGAATGATGTAGAGAGATGACAGGAAAGACAACTACCTGGTTGAGACCGGAGGGTTGCTCGCGACCTCATACATTCCTTCCTTTGGATCATGTGAGGACAGGTCTGGTCTTCACTCGGGGGGTCAGCACCGCGAGCTCCTGCCCTGCCCTCCGGTACAGCTGTCCTGTAACCTGTCAGTCAGACAGCTTTTATTGACGCCGACTTTCTTGGCACGCCATCTTGTACGGCGCGCCCGCACTCAAATTCTCGGGCTCACCTTTTCACCTCTGATTCCGCAATGGGTTTCAAAACTGCTGCGCTGATTTGGCTGACGTTTCACAGATACGAAGGCGTACTCATGTAAGGAATAGGGTGCACTCCACCTAGCAACGGCAATGGCCGGAATGCTTCCATTAATATGCAAAATCGGACTGCGCGCCGTATTAAAGCAATTAAAACGGAAAGAAAACAGGGCGTTGTCTCCGGCGCTGCGGTGAAGGCAGGAATGACCTTTGAACCCCGGCTCTGTGGATTGCCGTTGGCGGAGGCTGGAAGCTGTTTGGCCGGTTTTCTGGCACGCCGTCTCCCCACCCCTGCAGCCAGCGCAGCTAACGCGGTCGTGCTGCTTCTTGCTGCTAAAATAACTCAAATTCCTGCCCTCCAGGACTGACCAGATGAGGGGGCGCCTTCTAAAGATGGGCCGCTGATAAGCCCCCCCCACCCTTCTCTCCGCCAGATCCTCCTGCAGCTGCACGAGAGCCGGGCAGGGCTGAAACTAGCAGGGAGGACTGGATTCCGGGCAGGTGGCCCCAGGGCATTGACTGGGGTTTGGTCCGACTGCTTTGTGGTCCAGCCTCAACTTTTGACTGGCCCTTTTTTATGATAAAGGAATGGCAAAATGTGGTGCAGAAATGCAAACCAGAAGGCAGAGGGCTGGAATTCCACCCAGTGACGCAGTTTTGTTACACGCGTCATGCGTTAACGTTAGGCGTTAAATGGGATTTTTGAAAAGGAGGGAGCTGAGAAGGACCGTGGGGGTATGGTGGTGGGGGTTACGGACCGTCATCCTCAAACAATGGCTTCAAATGTATTTTTGCGTTACCCCTGAGCAAGGATCTTCATCTGGATTAGAAGCCCAGATGTGTGAACTAGTGGAGCCAGCTTTCAACAAAAGCTCCGCCAAGAGCCGCGTAGGGGGAAAAAAGAGGGTAAAATCTTGTATGGTACAGATGTTTAGTAAGCTGAAAGGAGTCATGGGTCTTAACGTTGAACGGGGCAAAATGTGATGCATTGTGTGGCTGTCACGCTGCATGATGTATTCAATCCCACACTCCCAAACAAAACATATCCTTGATTAAACGAGTGCAAGCGCTCGGCCACACGGCGTGGGCTGAAGGGGGTTTTGACATCAGGGCAACTGACCTCTGTGTCTTCTGGTCTTTGTCTCTGGTGACCTCTGTTCCTTTAACCTTTTCTGAGCCTGGATCGTCGCTCTCAGCAGCCAAAGAGGTGTTAGGGAGGCAGGCTGCCTTTATCGGTGCTTCAAGTCGTGTTTAAGGGGTAAGACGATGTGTAAAACCTGGATCTGACCATCTTTTTGCGAGGGATCCAGCTCAGGAAAAGAGAAAAAGCAGGGCAGGGTTGTTTCTCTGCTGTGACTCGTTAGGCCGGGTTAGGTTTGCTGCACCGAACCTCTAAAATGTTGAATTAAAGTGAAGTTCACGTGAATGCAACAATCTGGGGTCAAGTGGTCAGTAAACCATTGAATAAATCAAAGCCAAATTTGAGTGCTTTACTCTCGTGAGCGTCAGACTTCTGCGCTCGGGGTGGAAAAAAAAATCTCAGATCAAGATGACGTTCTTTCAACGGTTTGACTCGAGTGCTGGCCGATGAGGGTTCTGGTTTCTCCCCTTGGGCTTCTCTTTGGCACCGAGGCCCCCTGCAGAACCTGATCCTGCGGTATTTTAGTTTGCTTCCGCTTCACGCCCGAGGTGTTTTCACTGTCACTTTGTCACTCTCCGGACCTCTCCACCGGTTGCGTCTGTGCCTTCCTCCACCCCCTCCCCTTCCTGGTTTTTCTTTACAGTAAACAGGTCCAAGCTTTCCATATCTCTTGTGTAGAGCTTCACGGTTCCTCTTCAAGAAGCCGAACGGCCCAACGCTCCCGGCTTTTAGCACCTCTGTCCTGGCCTTGCACAAACACACGAGTCTGCGCGCACCCACGCACTTCTTTGTCTGTGCTCGCTTGAGCAGAAATTGCCACACATCTGCCGCTGGGCTCGTTTCCCTGCAGAGGGGCCGGTGTTGCTTGAGTGGCCCTTCTCCGGGATTCGTTCCCGCAGACGCGCCCTCTGCCCTCGGGATCAGCGCCACAGAGTCATAGGCGTGTTAAAAACCTCGGAGCGTACCCGAGCCTCACACTCGTCTGCGCGGTTCTGCCTGCTTTGTACCCGCGCCACACACTCGTCTGCGCGGTTCTGCCTGCTTTGTCCCCGAGCCACACACTCGTCTGCGCGGTTCTGCCTGCTTTGTACCCGAGCCACACACTCGTCTGCGCGGTTCCGCCTGCTTTGTACCCGAGCCACACACTCGTCTGCGCGGTTCTGCCTGCTTTGTACCCGAGCCTCACCCTCACACGGTTTTGTATGATTTTTTTAATGATCTGTGGTAAAAAGCGGTGATGGTGGCAGGCCAAGTCCTGTGTCCCAGCGTAATCTCCCGTCTTCCACATACGTCGCATCACTTCTGACTAATTAAGATGCTGCTTGCATAGTGCTTTGGTGGAGGCAGATAATTTCTGGTTTTATTCACAGGGTTAGCACCCTGGCACACACCTTTACCTCGGGCTTTGCTGGTTCGCTTCTATGGGGTGAAGCAGCTCTCTGCTGGTCTTTACTGAACACAAAATTAGGTGGCGTTGGAGGACGGGTGGAATGTTAGCGTGGCTATGGGTGTGCTGTATAAAAGCTGCTGTCAAACCGATAAACGTAAGTACCGTTACCCTGGATTAGAGCTGCATGATTTGTTGACGGCACATCAAATTTTTTGATGGCATCTCAATTAATTCATCTGAAACTTAAAAAAAAAATTGGAATAGGCCTGCAGAGAGTCAGTTGGGGTATTGGGGGGGGGGTCAAACATCAGGGAAGGATCTGAGATCCAACACAGATATACTGATAGCTGCAGGACTCCCAAACAGCCCCCCAACTATTAAGCACAGACCTAGGTAGATTTTCTCACCCTTACTGGTGGGGAGTGCTCTCTTCATGGTCTCTGGCCTCTTTCCACTTTGATAGACACTGGAAGCGGGGAATGTAACCTGATGTGTGTCAAACTGCCCAATGTGGATGCATTCATGAGTTTCATTCTGTAGGGGAATTCCTGTTGTCAGCCTTTGTGTTTCAATTTACTGTAACAGTAGGCCTTACTGTAGAACCCCTGGGCGCTTGCAAAATTCCATGTTGCATGTTGTTTTCCTATTAATTTCACTTGTCCAAAGTGGTCTAGTACATTTTTATCATAATATTTACTATATATTTGATGTCCATTAGCACTTCCAACATTTGAAAAACAGAATTGACACTTCTTCCGTTCTGCTTTTTAGGTTCAATGCAAAGAAGTAGAACATTTGGTTTACTAGCTCTTGTGTTTATACGGCCTAGATGCACATTGTGTGTCCTGTTTAAACTTAAAACCACTGGACAGTGCAATGCAAAATGAAACACAGTGAACTCAACGCTTTAGTGGAATGGGTGTGCATTACTGCGTGGGTGCGTGTGTGTGTGTGTGTGTGTGTGAGAGACAGAGTTTGTGTAGCGATAGGGGCCAGAGGGGGGGAGTTGAGGAGGGATGGAGGGTGTGACCCGAACCTCCCCAGGTCAGGGGAGAGGATGAGACCTGTCATTAGGAGGGTGAAATGAAGAGAGGGCTCAATGGGGAGGCCATTGTCCCGGGGCATAGAGGAGGGCCAGGCCTTTAGCGCGTCAAATGACACGGCCTGGTGCATTGTGCTGCAGTGAAAGGGGTGTTTGTGGGGGGGTCGGCAATCGGAGGAGAAAGGACTCGTGGGTTGGGCTTTTTTGTGTCTGTCGGTGGGGGGGGGGGGGTGTGCACTTATCGGCACTTTTGCTTTTCCCTCCCGTTTTTCTGTCTTTCGGGCCAACTCAACCAGAACACTCTCAAATTCCCCGTCGGAGACTCTCACAGTTTGTCCATCCTGGGGAAAACAAGCCCCAGCCCCCCTGCTGAGAATGGTTCTGCCAGCATGCCTCAGGAAGGGGCCGTCACAGTCTTGTTGTAACTCTACTCATTCTTGTTAATTATCAGTTAACCTGTAGTATTCATTTCCAAGGTGCGCCGGTAGCCTCGATGTTGGGTAACCTTCATGGCATATGCTTTGCATGGCGTTTCTGCTGCAGATGGGCAGTAAGTCCAGAAATTCAGGGCAGGATCCTGCAAAAACGTGTGGAACAAAGTCTGTCTTCAAAGTGCTGCACAACTTAACCTTAAATAGAACATTAAACATTTCTCCTCTTGCCTTCCAGGTCCTGAAAGCTGCAAAGCATTTATACCTTCAGTAATCTTTATCTTCAAATCAAATGAGCTTTGGCTTTGTCAGCGTCACTATAGAGATCTGTATCAACATGTAAATGTTTATCGGTTCAGTGTGAGGGAGGGGCACTCTGATGTTGGGAACCAAAGGTTTCCTAATTACCACACACTCTGTTATTATTCTATCTGAACTACTAATGAACCCATTTAATCAAATATTGACCCCTTAGGGCAGTTAAACCCCCATCTCCAGTTACGCTGATTGGTTGAGGGCCAATAAAGCCAGCAGGGTTGGACTTCTGGTGTCGAGGGACCTGGTGGACGTAGAAATAGCCCTAGTCCTCCTACACAAGTGGTTCTCCAGAGTTTTTACCGCCTGTACCAGCCAGGTTTTTTGGATGTGAGTCTTGTGTCTTTTTATGCATGGATAAGCTGGACAGATGTTTTACATGTGCACGCGTTAGTCGCAGCAAAAACTGTCACACCAATTTTTTAATGTTAAAATTGTGTAATGGTTTGCATCCACAGGTTTGAATGGGGGTGTCACTCCGAAAGTCCCCAAGCAGTGGTGCAGAATGGGTGGAGCGTCGCCCAGGATATGGCCGGTTTGGATAGGGCTGGATTGGAGAGTATGAAACTGAATTTCATGCGGCGTAGTTAATTGTGCGGATTTACAGATGTAGAAGAAGCTATCTAGACAGGAAAAGGAGAGAACAACTAAGGATACAGAAATGATGTCTTTATTAGGAATTGATTTTTGCTGGGGAGGTTTTTCCAACACTGAATTTTCGAGAGTTCAATAATTAAGGAACTGCATTCCTGAAAGATAACCGAGGGTCATAGTGGAACACATGGTGAGAGAGCGTAAGTCAAAGGATATAAATATGAGCTTGAAAGGGATAAAAGGGGAGTAGGGAAATGAAGATTTCAGTCAGTGAGGATAGACAATAGGCTTACTGTGGCCATCACTTTGGTGGAGGTGGTTGTAGCTCAGAAATTAGGGGGAAGATGGGGTGGAGGGGGGGTTGATAATCACTCTTCCTCCAGATGATCGCTAAGCAGCCAGAGTAAAAGATCACAAGCATGGGCGACATGGGGCCCCGCCTACCCTGCAGGGCCAGCCCTCCCGCCCCCGTGGAGGGACGTCCAGAGTGGCTGGTTCCGGCCGGCCACTCGGCTCGTGAAGGGTGATGGATGGTTTCATGAAGCAACTCTCTCAGGGCCTGCGAGACACAAGTGGAGGAATGCTGTCCGATCCCCGTGTGGCAGGGGACAGATGTGCAGAGACGTGCAGGTTTTCCCACGAGGGGGTAGAGCTGTGACCAACCCTGATCACTAGTAGGTCAAAAGGCAGTATAAAACAAATTAGTTGCATTTTTAGCTAGCAAATGTTGCTAACATGGGTAAACGTTGCGGAGAAGTGCTTGGACGTTGGTTAAGGGGGAAATCCGCTTTAGCACAGCGCTACATTACAAGTCCTCTGTTGTTTTCCAGGCTATTTCCAATGCTCACTAGTTGGGCAGAACTGCATCGCATTCTGTGCGTGAAAGGATCCACACTTGCGGTTCCTAATTTAGGGTTCCCAAAGCTCCAGAAGACCATATCATGCTCCCAGATGAGTTCTGTGTCATTAATGGGTATTGTGTCATTGAGCGGGCCTGACTATGGTTTTCCCACCAGCAATTGATCCCAAAGTGACAATGTACCTAGGGCCCTATTGAGACGGGTTTCCACCCCATGCGAGGTGGGGGGAAATTGGTCACAGTTCATTAGACACAGTGGAGGTTTGTAAGGGATGGCTTTGCCACAATGGATTTACCACAGTTTGGGATCAGCTTGGGTTGCCTGGTTACTATATATACTGTATGTATATCTGTGTTCTATTTCTAAATATTTCTCTATTGTATTTATTTAATTTGACAGACTATTCAGAGTTTTTTCATACTTCAGAGTGGGTTCTGTCACACATTGGAGCACACGTGAGTTGCAACTTAACACCGCTTCTAAAACGCTGAACACAGGCCTTGAACGGTAACTCTAAAGAAGTGTAAACTCCTGGCTCAAAGTGCTTTCCACCAGTAATCTGAACCGTTTGGGCACACAGGGCTCTCTGTTTCTCATAGGTACAAAACTTAACGTGGAGGTGCTGCAAAAAACGCTTGCTCAGATGAAAGTTTCTGGGGCCCCCGCACAACAGGCCTTTTCAGACGGCCTCGACACTGATTACATTGTGTGAGGGCAATCAAAGCAAAAGACGACAAAGCAGTCGCATTAACACACACACAATGAACAAACGGCAATGCGGCCAGGCAGCAGAGCTCTCGCTCGGACATGACTGCCTCTGTCTCAGGTGCGCCTTGTGACCGTACCTGAACGTTAACGGCGCTGGAACTGCGTGGGCCTGCTTGGTGGTGAGTGGGGTGCAAGGTCGGGAGTTTTTTCTTTCTTTCTCTCTCTCTCTCTCTCTCTCTCTCTCGTTCTGGGGGAAGAGAGGCGCCGGACACTTCGCGTTCTCTTTTCTGGGCTGCCAGAAAGGTCAGAGGTCAAATATCAGAGCTGGAGAAGAAAAGGATTCCATGATACGTGCCGGCGGGTCAGGTTACGGTACGGCGATTGGCTGGCCGGGGGGATAGGTGATTGTGTGCGTTTGTTGGCGTGCCTCTCATCTTGTCGCTCTGCTTCCGAGTGAGTTTGCACGCGGTCGGAGACGCCTTTCCTGTGAATGTCCTGCGAATGCTTATTCAGAGATTCAGAAAGACGCGTTGAAATAGCAGATCAGGCCAGCAATCAACGCCCACTCATACAGAAGGTGCCTTATCTTATCAAATAATGTCATCTTCACTAGAATCCACAAAAAGCTGTGTGCGTGTCTGTGTGTGTGTGCGTGCATGTAGGTGTGTGTGTGTGTGTGTGCGTGCATGTAGGTTGTGTGTGTGTGTGCGTGTCTGTGTGTGTGTGTGTGTGTGCGTGTCTGTGTGTGTGTGCGTGCATGTAGGTGTGTGTGTGTGGTAGAGAGGAGGAGGGTTGGCATACCATATAAGATGGCCCTGTGATTTAATTATCCATCTCCACATGGATAAGAAATGGAAGAGAAATAAAAACTCCAGGTCCAAGTCAGCGGTATTTGGGATTTATTTTGTCAGGGTCTGCAGACCGTTATTCCCAACAAATGTTGTTTCAAAGGCTGCATTCAATTGTGCTGTAAAATTGCACATCATTCAAATGTGCTGTAAAATTGCACATCATTCAGTTGTACTGTATAATTGCACATCATTCAATTGACTTGATCTGCGTGAGGAGCCTTTTAGTGGGGTTTTTCCTCTTTTCTCCATTAGTCCAGTGGAGAGGCAACATTATCTGTAATAATCTAAGTAATCTAAGATTTGACAATCAAGGTGTTACTCAATTTACTATATTGCAGCCCTTGTTGAGAGCCTTGGCCAGTGGCTTTGTGCTTTGCGACGCGGTGAAGTAAGTTGGTATTGATGGTCGGCAGGTTTTCATTTCAGCCTGGCCCCACACAAGAGCTCCCCTCGGCTATCCAGCAAAGCTGACACTGCACAAGCCCTGCTGGGGGAAACGGAAAGGTCACGCAGAGAGGGCACTAAGGTCACGCTCCTAGCCTCAGAGCGGGATACTCCCCCTCTGCTCCTGTCCATTCCCAGTTTTCCCAGCTGTCCGCACTCCGAATGGAGGACCTTCTCTGAGCCGCTTCCAGAGTCGCGTCCTGTTCTCCCGTCGTCCACATTCTGGCCCCCGAAACAGCCAAGGGCTTTTAGAGTCGCCCCAACCAGCCACCGTTGTGCTGGCCAAAGCCGTGGCCTTTGCGTGCTGCAGATGTCCCGGCCAATGGGGCATCCGGAGTGACCTTTGAAGCTGGGGCGTCTCACCACGGCTTTTTGGGGGGGATCAGGGCGGTAATTGGCCAGCGGGGTTCCAAATAGAAAACGTAAAGCTCTGATTAGCCGGGCTATTGGCCTCTTGCCCATCGTTGACGTTAATTAGTGCTAATTAGGACCCTCTCGTTTATAGGAGGACAGAGAGGGGATCTACGCAGCGCAGCTTTGAAAGCGCTTAACTCCGACATCCCCCAAATATCCCCTGCCCCACCCCCTGTATCTTTATGGCACGGCTGCAGCAGCACTTAACCACTGACCACAACCCTCTGTTTGCCCTTCGCTCGTTGTCAGAGACGATTTGCCCTCGCCACAATGGCTTCCATTCACCAGCTTGACCCTCGCAACTATTCAAGGGTCAGCCTTTTTGAAGTCTCACCAACCCCCACAGCTCGCGTTCCTATTGAGCTGCAGAGTTATTCTGGTGGTAGGATCTTTAGCCTAAAATCTTCCCCGTGACATAATCTGTTGCTTTTGTTGGCTTTCTTAACCTACTTTGCTGGAAACCCCCCTTCGCCATGCCACTATTTAGCGGCAGTCACATGACAATGGGCCCGGCTCCTGTTTTTACGGTGATACTTAACATCTTGGCCTGGTCAGTAGATCACAGGCCCAAAGGCTTTTGACTTGGTGCCCACCAGCTTCAGTCTGATTTCTTCTGGTGTGGAACAGGGATGAAGTGGGGGCCAGCTGATGCCCTGTGAGCTCTCCGGTCAACACCTGGTATCACTTTATTAACCCTCGTCCACCCTGACCCCCGCCATGCGGAGAACAGAGGTAGCCATTCAGCGTGCCGTGACCCCCTCCCACACACGCAGACGCCACCGCAGCATTTGAAGGGAGGCATGACGCCTCACGTCGGAGCTCCTGCGATTACCGCAGCGACCCCTTTGACCTTTCGGTCACACACCCCCGCCCCCCTCCCACTCATGCCACGCCCACTCATGCCACTCCCACTCATGCCACTCCCGCTCATGCCATTGGCTGGCAGTGGGGCAACAGAGCACGGGAATGGACGGAGAGCAGCGAAAGGTCAGCTGATGGTCAAAGATTTTTATGGGGTGAGAAAAGGAGAGGAAGAGTCTGTAGGTGAAAGACCACCATCTGAGATTTACTGCAAGGAATTTAGCTCTTTTATTTTTCAGCTCAAGAAGTGAAGCGTTTGAGGCTCTCGGCTCTTGAGTGTGAAATTGGCTCAGACGGAGCTGTCCGTTCATAGTAAGGATTCATGGGTCTCAGAGATGTTTTTTCAGGTCTCACATTTAAGGACCAGTCATTCCAAAAGCAAACATCCAAGAAATATATCTAACATACGGTTTGAAGATCTGTTTTTTTTTTTTTTTTTTGGACTGGCCATTTTTAACCACGAGAGTCCCTGGCCTTATATGTCAGACAAGATGCCCTTCGACCCTTGACAGAGTTTAGCTGACAGATTCCTGGCCTGGGACACTGTTGCTTGCTCTTCTGAGACACGTGTAGTCACTGTAGTTTTTAAAATAATTCACCTGAACAGTGCTTCCCATGGCAACAGCAGTCCTCTTCCTGTTAAATTAGTTTTATAGTCTGTGGGATATTGTTTTTGTTTTTTTACACAGATTCAAAGCTCTAATCTACCCCCATGATTACATACCGCTTCTAAGGCTAATAATATTTATTCAATAATAATATTATTAACCATGGTTAACATTGGTTATTTCAAAAACCTTTTTTCTTTTAGTCCTGAAAATAATAGTTTATCCTTTGTGCCTGGTTTTTACATCCACTGCTTTGTTAAATGTTGTATAGATTAGACTCATTTAAAAGATTATCATGACTATATCACTATATAACATGACTATATAGAAGCAGCAATAAAATAGTTAATTTTCAAAAGATTATTCACAACAAAGGAAAACCTAAACCATCAATCCGTCTTGGATTATTTTACTGATGTGGGCAGGAAATAAAATAGTTTTAAAAAATCTTAATCAGTTTGCTAATTGGCTGGCTAAATCATTTTCAATGATGGTGCACATCTTGTTATTTGGGTCCCCCCTTTTTAAAATTTGAATATTCTCAAGTATAACATTTGTGTATTTACAAAATCCAAATCTAAATAAATACTTTAGTTCTTATTTTAGTTTTAACGGCTTAGAAGTGAACATTTGATTTGGCTAGCTTTAGCGCATTGCTACAGACAATGTAGTCAAGCCATTAATACACAAAACTGGAGGTCAGGGTCTTTGGGGGGGGGGGCAGGTCTGTGGACCTTTGAACGTTCCGAGGTCGAGTTAATGACATTCATATGGACTGTTTGTTGGAAAGGATCAGCACTTGGTTACAAAGTGCTCTTTTGGCCACAGGACGCCAGTGCAGAAGTATGACGGCTGTCTCTGAACATGGTCTGTGACGTTGCTGCAGCTCCTTGCAGCGCCACGCTGGGTGATTTACAAAGGCAAGTCCATTTGTGGGCTGCCGTGGGTTAATTTATGGGCCGTTCACCTGATGGGGATCTGAATGGCCATAAACGCCGTATTACGCCGGAGCTAAGGCACCTCTGTCGGGGTCCGGTGTTCTGCCTTGTTAAACCCATTGGTCACAGCCTTCCCGTTTCGAATTTCCTCCCTGGCGGCTTTCAGCGCTTTGGGTCACAGCCCCGACCCCCCGGAAAAAAAAACTTGTTTTGGTAGAGATGCACATTCCAGGTTAGCGGATCATTTGTTGTCCCTGTAATTCACTCCTGCAGAAGAGGGACGGTTGCACTCACAACTGTACAAGCACCCAAAAAAACGCACCAGGGGAACATTTGGTGCTAACACAAGCTGTTCAGCCGACATGGCACACCAGAGGGTATTACAATACACCGCGTCACTACCAATCCTTCCAGCTCCCACCCTCTGACTTCAATGACCCTATTCTGTCATAACAGAATGGAGCAATGGCGATTTCTAACGGTTAGAACAATGAGTCTTTCAATAAGGAATATGCTAATGGTCTGAGTGACAAATTATTCTGGCAGTGGCCTAGTGTAATAGGACAGAAATGCTGGATGTGTAAAAAAAAATTAATTTCTTTTTACAAGAATACATAAACAGCGGCACACAGAACCTCTGACCTCCCTTTTGTAGCCATTTATGAAGCCGTTTTCAAACCTCCAGCCATCTCTCTTTCCCTCACTCCTCTGTGCGTATTTTTCATATGACGTTGCTGGAGGGAGAGCGAACAGAAGCCCTTGTTTAGGAGCAAGTCCGGTTGACCCCCCCCCCAGTTTTGGCTCCTAGATGCAAAGGTCACGGCCCCCTCCCGCTTCAGGGCCATGTCAGGTGACGCCAGCCACATAGCATTCCCTGTATAGCACCCTGAAAGGAGATCCACTGTTTCTCAGTCATGTCAGCTTCTCTCTTTTACGAGGCTTCAGCGAGTGTGTGTGTGTGTGTGGGTGTGTGTGTTGTGGGGGGGGGGGGGGGTTGGGGGGGTTTGGGGGGGACAAATTTATGTGGG
>JAOVYW010073518.1:0-14183 GCA_025775045.1 Hiodon tergisus
TAGAAAACCAGTGGGGTGAGCTGAAGAGGAGAGTCCACCTGCGAGGACCAACCAAGGACTCTGAAGGATCTGGAGAGTTTCAGTATGGAGGAATAGCCTCAAATCACTTCCTATGTGTTCTCTCACTCTGTGGCTCCTCAGTGCGGTTATCTTTGAACAGTTTTAACTCAGTGGTTAGATTATTTTGTAAGACGATGTGCCATTTTTGTCCACTTTTTTGTTCATATTTACATAGGCTGCCAATAATTCTTGAGGACACTGAAGCTTGTTACAAGCCCCTAGTTACAAGTCCATTACCACAACGTCAATTTCTAACAATTTTGGGTAGCTCTTCTGCTACCGGGGCTGACTAGCAGGTCTACAAAGCGTATTACTCATAAATATACGTCTCTTATGCTCCAGATCAACCTGTAGCAGAAAGCACAAAGTACCAGCTAAGTATGGGCTAACAGTCATTGGAGTTGTGGGCTAGGGGTTCGCCACGGATCGCATTTGTAATTTGCCTCACTGAAATGCCTCACAAACTTCTCTCCAGCCGGGGTAATCTTGAGAGCTAGGATTAGACGATCCCCCTGAACAAGATCCAATTTTCAGTTGAAAAAAAAGCCTTGTAAACAATTCAATCTACAGCAACTTTATCCGTGGCTTCGCCAGTTGCCAAATTCCACTAAATAGACTTAGATGTCAAAAATAGAAAAAAATAACTATGACGTTAGAAAATCTGATGCAAATGCAATCTAATCAGCTAGTCAACATTATGCAATGGCAATCTATGAATAGCATGTACAACTATAGTTCACAGAGAAGGTGCAGAGCCCTTGTGCAGCAATCCCGCCTACTAGAAATCAATATCTGATTGGAGGACTTCAGTGTCACTCTGTCAATACAGTTTCAGTAGGAGACCCTTCAGAAAAGCGGAAGAAGGAGTCGGAGTAGACAGAAGCTGAGACAACACACAGTCGTTGGAAGTTAACTCTTTCACCACCAAAACAATAAAACTGGTTAAATTGTTGTTTAGAATATTTATATACATAATATTAATATAAAGTTTGACTGTAAGATCACCGTTTTTGAGAAGACGCCCCTTAGCCAAAAGGTTAGAGGGGCTGACTGCACAGTAACACCTAGAGAACACACTGGGGTATCCCTCATAAAGTGATCAGCAGTTCTACTGATGCCTATTTAATGAGCCTAACAGGCAAATTTGTCTCCTCAAATGCCAACTGACGCCCTGGTTTACCATTCCTGAACCAAATGCAGTGACCAATCAACCATTTTGCCTAGCTCTGCCCAGGTTCAGGATATTGCCACCCTCTACTCGCCAAGCCCACCCACCCCCAAATTTCAGTAGAAGACACACACAAACACAGGGCTTACCTTCTTCAAACAGAAAATCAGGTTCCTAATAACCCCTGGGGAAGGTTACAGTCCGCCAAATCGTGACGAATCCTGGCAGTGGCAAAGGGAGAGAAATAAACATGTCGTCACTTGAGACGCAAATAGGAACGAACGGAGTCTCAAAAGAATGTGAGTTTCAGAGTCTTAAAAGGAAAATTCTAACTTTTTCCCAGTGTGGTACTTGGAAATAATTAACATGTTACAAAATGTCGAATCCAGTGCAAATTATCCACACGTGACCACAAACCAACAGACATACACAAACTCTACAACAAAAACGCTTGAGTGCTATACCGTTAAAAGTAACCGTATTACCGTAACGACCATAAGAACCTCCCTGGGGGCGGTACACAGGCCTTAAATATCTGTAGCATCGTACGACTCACTGACAATTCACTATTAAATAAAATAAATTATGTTTACATTTACCTCCAATAGGTGAACAATGTATATCATATGTGATACATATGATAAATGTAACACATATACGCACATACTTTTAAAATCAATCTAAACCTGAGGACTCTCTGGCATTTTCCTTTAGATGAATGCACACTAAACAGGAAATATGTCCTTTTACTTTATTTCATATGCGTAAATTCATTAAACTGATGCACCCAACGATGAAAAGTTTTACACTTATCAGTGTTGCACGTAACATTAAATCTATTATTTTAAATGCTGGGATGTCTCAAGTCTATGAGCCATTCCCATAATTCCTATAATGGAGTTGTATTATATTCAGCGTGCACTGCTGAAAGAAAACTATATTTAAATGACTAACCAGCGCAGACATATTCAGTATTTTCCTGTCAGTCCATGACGGGCAGCGGAGGACAAAACCCAAGCTGTTGCCCTGGACCACAACTGAGACCTACTCAGACAACACCAGATTGTTCCAGTGATCCTCACTTGACTACCAGCATTAAAGTCAATTTATTAGCAATCGGTTAACCAAGCACTGTGATCTGTTTTTGTTAGAGCACCCTTAACATTGCCTTAAAGCAGTGTTTATCGACCCTGTTCCTGAGGGCACACCACGTCTGCTGCTTTTGGTTCCAGCTGACAACAATGCCTAGAGCGGCTCAATTAAACGGCATTTGCCTGGTAATTTCAAGCTCTTTGTTCATCAGTTGTTTGGTTAAGAAATTGAACAAAAACCAGCACGCATGGTATGCCACCAGGAATCAGGTTGGGAAACACCTTAGAGAGTTGTAGTGTAGTCAGATGTTAACATACCATGGAAGGCAAGGTCACTTGGGGGGGGGGGTGGGGCAATAAGTTATAGATTGATTCTGTCAGCTGTCCTTGCTGTGATGACACAACACCAGTGGACTGGGTGTATGTGTATTTTGACCTAAACAGGACAGGTCCGCTTGCAGTTTAAATTCCCAGCAATGTCAGTACCTGCAGAGGAACTGACACACAGGGAACATGTTGGCTAAACACTGGGTGTCTTTCGGAGGTGGTAGCAGGGTGACGAGATTTGCAGGTTTCAGCACCGTGGTGGCCAGATTAGATCCGTACCCAACACCCCCACAGCTCACATTCAAACGAATGTCTAAGATGGCTAAGGCTCACCCGAGCCCCAGACAAGGGATAAACAAAAACAACCTACTGGATGCGTGTTCTCCTACAGAGGCATTCGGTATTGCTGAAGACACCTTTTATATTTTGTAGGTATTCTGTAAAATCCTGCAGGTCCCCTCCAATCTAATCGCCTTTCAGCCACCCAGCATGTTACACGCTGCAGGCTACAAAGCTTGCAGGACAGGTTTGTTGGCGACTGGAGATGAGGCCTTCCCCTGCTGATGGCATTGCCAGCCTAGAAGCTATTGGGAAGCTGACAGGAGACGCTGGTTAGAAATCTGCTGAGAGAAGCCCACCTGAGCAAATGAATCATCTTCAGCTGAACATGAGAACTTCATGTCAAAGGGCCAAAAGAATGATGGGTGTGTGCATCTTCTCCAATAGGCGCCGATAAGGGGATGAAAAAAAAACATTGTCTCAGTGCCTAACAAAGCAGGGCTTCGCACTTAGCAGATGCTGTGACAGGCACTGTAGGAGTCTAGCCCTCGACTTTCTGGTAGACACTTCTGATCACCGAAGGGCCATGGTAGTCTTTAAAAGCATCATAAAGAACGCACTAAATCACTGTAGGCTTTCTAGTTTATTCCTAACTTTAAAAATCTAAAGGCAATGGGCAGCACATCTAACCAAGTAAAAGTATTTCTATTTCTGGTGCCTCATGGGTTAATAGTTCATTGCTTACCATCGGGAATCCAGTTCCACCCTAAAGAGCGTTTCTGGGTAATGGGGAATGTCCATACCTCACAGACAGCGGAAACTTAACCTTAAGAATACTCCAGTGAAATGCTTAGTCTGCCTCAGTGGAAGAGCCTGAACTGCGCAGCAGCAGAACGGAGGACCTTCTGCAAGCAGGCCATCAACCTGAAAAGAGTTCAAAATGCTCGCCCTTCAACACCTCGCCTCACGGGCCACAAACTGAGTTCAAGTTAAGCAAAACATATTTACAGTCCAAGTGGAAATGTGATTTTGTCAGCTTTTTCAGTTTACGTTTGAATGAGCACTTGCCATGGTTGAAAATTTGCTGCTGAGATGCAGTATTTTTTAAATATAGTATTTTCCCAGGGGACGAACACAGGTTGAGAGCATGAGTCATGAATACCCTTGTGAGTTGTCCCTTTAACAACTGCGACTGGACGGTTACACAACAGCCTTCCTTCTTTCCGAGACAAAATTTGACAAAAATAGGAGATGGCTGTGTTTAATAGAGGGTGAAGGTAGAGGATGAGGTGGGGACGTTGTTTATTTTTGGCACCCCTGGTGTATGCAAGGCCTGCCGGGTCGACCCCTCTTCTCCCGGGACCGAGCTTCGGGCCGCTGTCAGACCACATCTTCCACACGATCAGCGCACCTCCCCGTCAGTCGGGATCCACTTAGAACCCTCTGGGTCTGGCGGGACCAGCAGCTCCAAATGAAGAAACGAAACAAAAACAAGGACGGCAAAAATAAATCTATTTCCACACCAGAAATCCAGCAAATAATAGGTGCGGGGTTTAACCGGGGGGTCATAAGTGTCGGCGTAAAACGTGGTGGTTTTGGGCCCGCTCGGTTACACCTGCACACATTCTCTTTTTACGGCACTCACAGTAGCCAATGAAGCGAGTAAGCCCAAAGCTTGAGTTTGTGTCGGACTTTCCCCCATAGCGCATGAGGAGCAAACCGATGCCCTCTCCTCCAACACCTAAAAGGGTGGTTTGTGGTTATTCCCTATAGTGTCCTCCAGTCTCCTCCTTCCGCTCACATGAAGGCCAAAGCAACAGGCAGGCTGGCACACTGAACAGGTACCCTTCAAACGACAGCCAATAGAATACAAAAAGACTCCAGCAACTCTGCCATTGTTGATAAAAGAAAATATTTCTAACAGACTTTAACTCCTGGTTTACAAATACATTTACATTCATATCATAGAAAAAAAAAAACCCCCACCAAACACAGACATCAGAAGTCAACAACGAGGGCTAGGGTGTTCTCAAAGCTACCTTTTCATAGAGATTCACCCGAGGTAGCAGGTTATGCTTGGCTGAGCAGATAACTAACGGCGAACAGTTCAGATCTAGCGGGCGAACTCCAGACACAGGGTCTGAATGATGGCACCCAGGCAACCACACAGAACAGACCTGTACTGAGGCGTCTTACACGGCTGCTAATGCTATGAATTCTTAGGCTGTAGGCACACTATAACAAGAATGACATTAAGTTTCAGTGCAGTGCGTACAATACAGTACCCATCATGCTATGATGCGAGTTGTTTTTCTGTCAACCTGCTGTGCTCCTGTAAGCCAAACTGAAAAAATTATCCTTAAAATAGATATGAGGACAGACATTGCAAACATGCTAATCTGAAAACAATTTGCTTTCAATAGCTCCTCTGTCTGTCAAAAACAGTCCGTCTTGCAACATAATGTATTTGACCTCAGTACATCTGTTGGATGTATCCACTCTGATGAGGTTTTATGAAAATAAAATGGGGGTGTGCACGCAAACACTCGCCCTCTGACTGCTGACACTCGTCACATGACCACCGGGGTCTCCTCCCCAGTGGACAGTTTTTCCCTGTGAAGGCCCACTCTGTATGACCGCCAGTCGACTAAACATAGGCAACCTTCAAAGGGCAAAGCTTTTCAACAGTTTCACCTTCAATCAATCTACATCGGCTGATGCAAAGCCTTTGTGTCACATGTTACAACACGAATATATAAAGGTATGTATAAAAATGGTCATGGAATGAAAGTATTTTGACATACAAAAAGGGCAGTGGTTAAATTTTTTAATTTTAGATAAGGATCCCTTAGGTTTTTGCTAACGTTTTCCCTCTGTGCATGGCAAATGAGTCACATCTATATCTATAAGCTGCTAGGGCCCCAGGGTGAACCGTCATTGTTCCAATTCTGATGTATAATACATCGGCGTAACAATGTACCACGGACAAATATAATGAAAAAGCGAGAAGGAGGTGAGGCATTCAGTGTCCTTCAGTGTCCCAGCAAGCTTTGGGCCAGTTGTTTAGTCCAGTATAGGGTGCCTTGGATGGGCAGTTATGATTGAGACGAGCTGGATGGAACCACAGCTCCAGCTGCCATCTAGATCTGTTAACTGTGTGACCTTTTCCAAAGGATAGATTTAACAAGCTGATGGCTCTTTGGAGCTCACCTTCTCACACTTTATGCAACTTTAAATTGTACAATTTGAAAGCCTTCCGGAGGTCGAAGTAGAGCACCATTAAGTGCAAGTGGTTGCCACGAGGTTTCCCTCGTTAAGGGTAACTCAGGGACGTTCCTTTTGTTCGTTCAACGGCATCAGCCAGTGTCGGTTCCAGACAGAATCTTGCAACTGCTTTATGAAGTTACCTCGGTTTTTGAAGCTCCGATTACAAAAACGGTTCAATAGCTATAGATCATTTTCTGCAGGGGAGATGGCCTTTGGAGGAACCCCCCGGTGAATCGGTTTCCATGAGCGCATGGCTCCTCTGGCCCCAGCATAAACCGGGGGTGCCGATACGATTTTACCAAATCCGGCACACCCATTTGTTTCCCCCAGAGTTCTGGGACGCTGAGTGGATGGAGCAGGAGTGTCGATGGATCCAGCCCTCGCTGAATCTTGAGAGGGATTTACCATGCTGCATTGCTTTAACAAGATTACGGCTGACATTTGGAAAACATTTCCTCGCCACTGATGACGAGCGAGTGCAAAAGTGAGCAAGCGCCCGCTCCCTCCAACTGCATGTCTGCATTTAGAGGGAGCTTTGTTTGGGCGTGTAGCGTCTTTAATGAGGTGCACGATAACACGCTTCCCCCCTTCCAACTGTACCTACTGGAAGGATCCTTTGCATTTCTCCTGGAACATCTGCTACTTCCGCCACATGATCACTGCATTTCTCCTGGAACATCTGCCACTTCCGCCACATGATCACTGCATTTCTCCTGGAACATCTGCCACTTCCGCCACATGATCACTACCTCCGTAGTAAAAGCTTCAGAGAACCACAGCTGTGTAAAAAGGCAAAGACTCATTAAGACTAAGCTCGACGGAAGTGCTGTAGTGAAATTCAACTTGACATCCTAACATCCTATGGAAAATCTTATTTTTAATGGCAGCTGGTTGCGTTTCATCACTTCACAGCCATTATCCCTCATTTTCACACCAAACGTCAGCAGCCCCAGTCCAATTCTAAGAATGGGAGGAGAGAGCTGGATGGAGAAGTCCCAATTTAACCTGCTTCCCTCTCAGTACTCACACTTAGCCTTGTTATCTGGGATTGCGTCAGTACCAATCAGCCGTAACGCACAGGCAATAACGTGAATGAAGAGCGTCAATCAACTGCGACTGCCTGACGGGCACATCGGATGTAAATTGAGACCAGCAGGTGTGACGAGGACAAGTCACTGCAAATAACAAAACCTCAACACAAACAACGGTCGAAGCTTGCGTTGCGATGGGAACACAGCGTGTCTAAAACAGCTGCCATGTTCTCAGTTTCCTGTTCCTTTCTCCCTTAGGTCCTAGAGCAGCTGGCTACACGTATTCCTCACCTCATCTATCTGTGGTTGCTGAGGCCATACGCTCCCATCCAACGGCTATGTGCGCTGATCAGATAGCGCTTTACTATTCTTATGTAGATAATGAGCCTTATAATTGCACCTGAGCAGAGTATGAAAGGATGCCTGTTATCCCATATAAGGGCATCTGCTGGGCTAATTGTGTGATTTTATGCTGCCAAATTCCACTGGGGATCTACACTACCCTCACTGTGCCTAATGACTCTACAAAGCTACCCCAAATTCATTATGAGGGAGGGCTCCTAAATGTGTTCAGTGGACCCTGTTAAGACCTTTAATTATTAACATGTGGGGTTAACCTGTTCAGCTAGGTACATGCGACCTCTCACAGACTCAAAGGTAGTGACTACAAAGAATATAAATAATAATAAAGAAAGAAACCTGGTATAGCAGGCCTACCATGTGGTAAGAGACGAGGGGTTACCATTCCGATGTTTCCCTTGATTCATTCTCAGATTTGTCACCAATGTATTAGTTGAGAATAATAAGAGAATGTCGGACGGATGTGAGTAATATAAAGAGGTCCATTGACTATTCCTTTTTCGGTTTTTTTTTTTGTTGTAAATAAACTTGACACCCCCTCACAATGCTGTACCCAGTATGACTCAGCACTGGGTGATAAATAAAAACATGGAACATCTCCTCTGACAGCTGAATGCCTGAGTACAAATTGTAAGTCGTGACTAAAAGAAGCAAATTCTGATAAGCTGAAGTTCCTGCTCTTAAAAGCCATGGTACGGACAGGACTGCACTGACAAACAAATACAAGTGAGACAAATTATTGGACGAAATATAACCCATAATCCATCAAATAAATCAGGAGAGCCGGAAACAGTCCGAAAGAATTGCATGGAAACCGCACGGCTAATAAGACATTACAGATACACCAATAGCGTGCGTCCACCAAGCCATTTTTCACCAGGACAGCCTTCTAGCTAACACACAATGTTAGTAAATATTCTGACAATACTTACATGCCGTTGCAGCAATATAGCATCTCGGCAATCATTGACTTCTGGGAGTTGTAGTGAGCGGCACAACTGAGTGGCATAGTAAAACCCTGCTGGTTTATCCCAGCTCGGCACCATTTCTGGTTCCTCAGAGGCCCAAGGCAGAGACCATATGGTGTCGGAGAACAACAGCGCTTGCGGTTGGACCCAAGTAGAAATAAATTCACGTTACTCTGTACCTTCTGGTCTACTCCTGAATGAAGTCGCTCTCCGCGAACACTGTGGCTAGAACAGCTTGCAATAACTCGGATAAAACAGGCACATGGACACGTCCGCATAAAGCTGAATCATTAGTATTGAAAGTATAAACCCTAGAGAAGGAGAGCCTGGAACAGCAGAATATCTGACTAACCCTGAATTACCAGGGTAAAGCCAGAACATCATAAAACAGAGCGATGCCACAGACTCTTCTATCCCCTCTGCTCTGCCTCCACAGCGACAACGTTTCAACGCTCTGGACAGTACGCTGATAACATGCAATGGTCCTGGGGAGATAAGCCGGGTTCAGGACCCTGGACAGCTCCCTGGTAAATTGCTGCGCTACTCTCAGAAAACTCCTAACTCCCACAGCGTAATAAGATCCTTACCAACAATTTACTGTCCCAGCTAGGTTCCCAAACACATATATCATCAGTGTATTCAAAGGGCTTGGGACCTGCTTTATATAAGTAAATTCATTCTGCACAGTCCCATTTCGACCTGTCACATGGCCACGCACCTGTGTGCCTGTAATCCACTTGGGCTCACCTTGGGTTTAAACATCCAAGAATCATGGGCACTTTTTCATCAGACCTAATAATGACAGTGACCTCCTCAAAACTGGGCTCTCACCAGAAATTACACAGGATAGATTCCCATACCGTGACACAAGTGATAAGCATTTAAAAACAGGGCTAGCCCAATGCCAGATCTAACTTTTATTTGCTTATGCCACCCATTGGGTTGCCACACATTGCATGACATGATTAAGTTACTCCATCCCAAGCACGACGTCTACGTGAGCCATTCATTTAAGAGTGTTCTGTATCAAAAGACATATCCCCTGGGGCTGTCAGGGTTGGTTTTTCATATTTAAAAAAAAAAAAAAGAGATTTTTAAGCAACTAGCTTCATAGACCCCATCTGGTGACCATTGTGTAACAATTGCAATAGATTGGCACATGCAAAACAAATGCCCAGTTCAAACATAGTTAGGTCTTATTGTACACACAATTTAACAGAATAGCACTTAGAATGTTATACAATAAGTGATTTTCAAGCTAGCAAGGTTGTACATATTCACAAAGGATAATTAATCATTCACCTTTTACTCATAAACGGTAAACACGCACAATTAAACTTTATTAAACAAGAGTGAACTGTTCTTTCAGCTTTAAAAGCAATGGAAGTCCCACATGTCTACATTTCCAGAGAATTCACTTTTAAAAACTTGCACCACATAGTTAAACATTTTTGTTCATTACAATAACGGGGAAATTAGCTGTTAATTTGTGAAATTGGTCATAAATGAGTACATCTAAGGGCTTTCACCAACAATTTACTGCCTTGTTTTATAGTAATACAACTGATCCCTCGAAAGCAATGGGACCTCTGAACTGTAAAAAAGCCGTTTTTACTTATTTTAAACGTTTAAATACCTTCAGGCTCGCAATCATTTCACGTGGATACGCTGAAAATTCTTAAGTGGGCTATACTGTTGCGTTCCGTCAATAGATCACAGGGAAAACACAATCAACCGTCACATAATTCCCATTTTTAAACGAGTTAATAGCCGAGAACGAGAACGTCAACTACCCCTTTACACAATTTAAAACTTAAACGGATACGTAGTCCGGATGTAATCGACGTGCACAATATCATATTAAGTATAGTTTTAGTTAGGTCGACGTTAAAACGACACTACTCATGGTCTCTCAAACGCTTGTTTACACCTTATGCGCTCGACGAGAGCCGCGCTTCTGCAGTCGCGCACATCGAGTACCTGCAGCGAAGTAAACTACATAACCCTTGACTGCTGCCCCTTTCCGTTTAAGAAGAACTGTAATAACTGTGTTGATACGGCCGTCATTTCTCTTAGTGAGTCGGTCCACCGTGTGATAAAGCCACCTTGGGCCATTATCTGTTTTTATACTAGATATATAAGCTACGTAAGTCCTCTTGGCAACAACAGACAGTCGCTTAAATTTTAATAATGTACCACATAGCCTACGATAAAGGTTTCAATCACGAAGAAATGGTGGAACCTTACGAATAATCAAGGAAAATTAATATCTAGCTCAATTCATCTCTCGAAATCATTAGATTAACTGGAGTTTATTTTATTATTATTTTCAAAGTGTTATCCTAATTCCTAAAGAGAAAATGATCACACAATGGCCGTAATAATTACTTAACTGGGTAATTTAGCAACAGGAATCTAGCAGTAAGAACGACCAGGTCTCCATTAAGCAAAAAACAAACAAACAACCAGAGAAGTCCGAGAGCGGGGCTGCATTTTCCATAAGATGTGTCTATTTAAACGAAAACTACAAAATTACCAGTACGTCGCTATTGAATAAAAAAAAAAAAATCAAACAAACTTTCCAATTTTCAACAAAATCGTTTGAATCAGTTCATAAAACATCGTTAAAATAAAAATTGTGCTCTGTAACGGATTCCTATAGGATGATATAACAACGGAATCAGACGCTATAACACCATTCTTTCAAACGAACTCACAAGATAAAAAAACAAACAAACAAACAATGACGGTATCGGGCTAGCAGTTTGCAAGACTTACTTACCTAAGGCGTGATCCAGTAATCCACGTACACTGTAAATTATAAAAAGATAATTGTGTTGCAATGACAGAAGGTGACCCTGCTTCGGCAAACAGCTCTCCGCACGCCAGATCTTGATCCACACAGCAAGAGGGAGCTACTGAGCATCCAGGTAAAACCAGCCGGCCCCGTGAAAACCCGTTTTTAAATATTAATGAGGAAGAGTTCCCTGTACTTGAGCAGAAGACCAGCACCGAAAAACAACCTGTAGTTTAAACTAACAATATTGTATCCACCGTTGGCAGATTTTAGGGTGAATCTTCTAGCTTTGATTCAATTAATTCCAACATGTACGTAGTCTTAATATAAAATGAACATTATTTTAAAAATTATCTGCCTTTAATAATGCAAGTTAACTTGGCTCTGTTGTTGCATATTTCTGAAAAATAAACAACAGATGACTTCCTCAAAGGTGGGTCTTCAAGACCTTACACAAATATTGCGGATATCATTTTGTAGCGGAGCCATCTGTTGTTTCTTCTTGACCTCCCACAGTAACCTCACCGCGATTGTAACAAGGAAGAGAAGGCCAAACGTAATTTCAATCTGTATATTTCATGAAGTGACTCTTTGCTGCCTGTCATATAAAATGACTGTCACGGATTACATAAACAGGACTATAAGCAGTTGAAAGTTTGTTGGTATCAACCCTGATCGCACCGTATCCTATATACTTCAAGAAGGAAAAGGTGTTTCTTTCATCGTATATGCGAGAGACAATGGGCCAGATCGGAACACAGTTGGTTTAGGATGCGGCTGTATCTCTGAGTTGAGTGATCTGGAAAAGCACCACTGATAACAGATTGGGAATGATAACTGCGGACTACAGCCCGTTGCTGGATGACGCCTACTTGTTTGACAGTGTTACTCAATAAAAAACGAGTTAATACCCACTGTTATCGAGACGTTGCACCGAACTTCTGTCGAACGGCCTACCATCAGTACGAGGTATCTTTAATTTATGTTAGCAGACGGAACCAATACAATATTAGGGTTGCTCAGTTTTTCATGACAGCTATACTTTTACTACTACATCCGCTCACCCTCATTTAAGTCACAAAACGAACCCTTTAAAGTAACCTCTGTCGTGAGAAATGTAATGCTGACTAATTACCGGTATTATAAACCAATAAGTTGTATTTTAGTATGTTTAAATGTCTCATTCTACCAGTGTTATTTCTTTACCCGTTTTCCCGTAATTAAAATGATGTTCATTTTAAACCCAATTTACACCACCTGCGACGAACTTTTTTACTAATCCGTCCACTATGAAGAAACGGTTTGTTTTTGTATTTAGGAAAGGGAATTTAGTAGATTGATTGTGTTTTGTCAGTTTGTAATCTATCATCCATAATTCCATCAATACTATTTTATTGCTTTAAAATTGATTAAATATCGATTACTAACCCTTCGTCATTCCATACAAAATGGCGCCGTCCTAGGAAGACTAATAGGCGTTGTACGGCAAACGTGATTTCCTGTTGAATAAATCTACGTAACACGCACGGCCAGGTCTTTCCGGCTCCGGTACCACACCAAGCTACAGAGGTATGCTAGCAGAGAAATAAACAATCTCTTTCACATCATTAACATCGTAATATATTTATTCGTTCATCTGTAATGTAAGATTTGGGCTGTTCTCCGTAAATGTAGGAGTACATATATCCCTCAACAAATGTTGCCTGCGGCTCATGTAGATGGATTTAATGTCATAGTGGACTAGGCCCTTCATTCAAACAGGATGTAGAAAACGCAAAATATTAAATAAAAAAAAAAACTGTAATAAATATTTTTTTGTCTGACAACGTGCCACCTCAAATTGGCCGGGATTTCGTCTTTAAAGTAAAATTAGTTACCAAAACGTTGATCGCTAATTAGTACAATAGGTGGCTTAGTACTGCCAAATAAGTTCGTCCACGTTGTACGTTTTGAGTATTCTGGGTGATCAAGTAATAACGGGTTTCGTTTTGTTACTGGATGTATATGGGTGACAACGTGAGGTTACTCTTTTACACAGTAGTTCTTACCTGTGATTACAGTTACTTTTCTTATTTTATTATCGTAATTTGCGTAAATGCTTAGTAATCTGACACATGGCAAAAAGTAACTAGTACACACGTCTGAAATGCTTGTTAAATTTGTTCCGTTTCGGCAGATGTTGATGCCTAAGAAGAATCGCATTGCCATCTATGAGCTCCTCTTTAAAGAGGGTGTAATGGTAGCCAAGAAGGACGTGCACTTGCCAAAGCATCCGGAGCTGGCAGACAAGAATGTTCCCAACCTGCACGTCATGAAGGCAATGCAGGTAAGCGCTTCTTGTGTGTGTCATCTTTTTTAACTTTCTAAAATAACCAGATTTAATCTCTGGATAGCCTCTGTACAACCCTGTTTTAAAAACTAGCTTTTCATATGGCAAGGTTGGTCTAAGTCAGCAGTTTCTCCTGCTTTCTATAGACTATATGGTAGATGGTCATCTTACAGCAGAAGAGGGCGAGTTTGTGATTCAATTTGTTTTCTACTGTAGTCATTTAATTCAAACCATGTCTTGCATGTAATGTGTAATGGTGACTCGATTGTTAAAATAGTGCAGACTGAGCCTTAAGTTTTGGAATAAATATCTTTTAATCCAGCTCGTGTGATTAGCCAGTTGTGACCAAGCTAACCTAGCGATGGCATACAATTGGCAGAGTGCTGCCCAGGCTGGGGCAGAATTTCTCCGCTCGATTGCTGTGGGCTTCCCCGGTGCTTACAGTGTTGAGAGGAAGGTGCCTCCTCCAATTGGTGCTGAAGCTCTTTTGTGATAAAGAGACGTGT
>JAOVYW010073520.1:1356-19869 GCA_025775045.1 Hiodon tergisus
GAGAGAGAGAGACACAGAGAGAAGGAGAGGGAAAGCGAGAAAGGAGAGAGAGACGGATGGAGAGAGAGAGGAGAGGGAACGCGAGAAAGGAGAGAAAGGAAGAGAGAGAGAGAGAGAGACAGAGAGAAGGAGAGGGAAAGCGAGAAAGGAGAGAAAGGACAAGAGAGAGAGAGGAGAGGGAACACGAGAAAGGAGAGAAAGGAGGAGAGAGAAAGAGACACAGAGAGAAGGAGAGGGAAAGCGAGAAAGGAGAGAAAGGACGAGAGAGAGAGAGACGGATGGAGAGAGAGAGAGAGAGAAGAGGGAAAGCGAGAAAGGAGAGAAAGGACAAGAGAGAGAGAGAGACGGATGGAGAGAGAGAGAGAGGAGGGAAAGCGAGAAAGGACGAGAGAGAGAGACACAGAGAGAAGGAGAGGGAAAGCGAGAAAGGAGAGCGAGAGAGACGGATGGAGAGAAATCTGCCCTGCTCCTTCCGAGAAACGAAGCTGCTGACCGAGTCTTCTTCCATCGTAGTTGCACAACAGGTCAAACCACAATCCAAAGTAAAAAACATGACGACCAAGGGCGGGGCGGGGCACCACCAGCAGAAATCAGCTCGCCGAAAAACAGCAGCCCAGACAAAAACCCTTTTAAAAGGGCTAACGCTGCCTTCAGATCAGTCAAAAACAGCGGATTCTTTGATCAAACCAAAGGGAAGAAAGCCGTTTTAATTCAATTTCATTTCGCACCGCACCCACAACAATAGGATCACTGCAGAGACCCCCCCCCCACCCCTTCACCCATAACAGCCCAATAAAAAGGAATGTGATTACATAAATAACAAAGATAAAAAATTTAAGAAGTCGTTTCAGATGCCAAAAAAACTATGTACATTAAACAACATTAAACAATAAAGTGGTGCTATTAAGGAACTATAAAGACAAGATGGCAAATACATAACCCCAACTGAGAAGACAACAGCAAGAGGGACGTGGCACCGGGAGACAAAGACAAATCCATTTCAAACAAAATGCGCAGAGAGAGAAACTACACATTTAAAATGGTTAGAAGCAGCAATAAGCTGCTGAAAGGCAGGAGTACACGGGAGAACGCAGCCCACCAATTACATGCATTCCCTGATCAAACCAAAGCTCTCCTAATTGATTATTGCCGACTAAAACTGCAGAAGAGACTACACAGCATGCCAATTAGCCAAGCTACTGACCAAATAGCTATTAACTATTTTTTGTTTGTTTTTTCCCCTGAATATTACAGGCAACTTATTTAGAATAAGAACTATTTTGTACCTCAAGGCTACGATTAGCAACAGTAAGCTACTTTTGTCACACACACACCCACAGTCATTTTTTATCACTACTTCTAGCTTTGCAACTGGTCACAAGTCATGAAAAGGTACCATGAGTAACTTCAACTTCCTGAGCCTCTAGCAATTAAGTAATCTGTAATGTAATGGCACGCTTTGGTACCATTCTCCTCTGGGCATACGCATAAGAAATAGCCGACTATCAGCTGTAAACAGCACGGATTAAGTCAAAAGAAAATAAACTAAACTTCTTCATTTTGCTTTCACTCGGGAGACATTTGAAGTAAATGCCAGTGTATTTTTAATTGACAGATACAACAAATGTTTAGACAGCTACGGGTTGGCTACCGCTGAGTAAATGGGCGGAGTCTCCTTGAAGGCAGCCAGTAGGAACTTTCGGAAAGTACAGGTAGCAGCCCCACAGGCTAGGACAGCAGTGCCAGGGAAGTCGCTGCTTTAGCTCAAGTGGTCAGGTTAAGGAACAAGCCGTTTTAAGTGATGTGAATGAGATGGCTTTCTGTTCTGACAGCTCGGGTTTTAGCGGCACTTGGGACTCTTGTATCCCCCGCCGACTAAGTAAGGACAATGCCGTGCCAGGCTCCAGAATGCTGGAAACTTGTTGTGCGAGTGAACCCGATTTTGATAACACTGGAATGATGCTTATTTTAGATTCATTCATGACTGCCGTACAAATCCAACATGACCGACTTTAATAACCAACCCCTTTTTAAACCTTCCGACAGCCTTAACCACTAACCGGTTAAACGAGCGGAATGGTAGCATGCGGCGGGGCGCCGGGGTGTGTGGAGGAGGCGAACGGATGCAGCTCCTATCTGACAGCTGTGAGGCAAAGGCAGCAATTAAAGTGCCACCCCTGTCTCTGACACACATTATCACGCACACACACTATAATCTGCACCGCAAATCTCCATCACACTGGGGGGGGGGGGGGGTCAGTGAGAGAGAGAGCGAGAGAGAGACACAGAGAGGTAGAGTAGGTAGGGCAGGGAGGGTAGTAGGAAACTAATCTCTCTCCCACTGTCCACGTAGCTCACACAACGATCAAAATTATTATTTTGGCTTTAATTGGAACCTGCCCCCGGGATCTGCCCACAGTGCGACATGACTGAGAACGGTCCCCTCTGTGGTTTGCAGGAACACTAAAAGCAAACATACTCACAAGGTGGAATTGAGCCTTCAAAACAAACAGAAACACACACACGCACACACAAACGTGGACACACGCGGATACACAGACACGCGGACACACACGCGCACACACACACAGACACACATTCAAACATGCACAGGTGCGCACACACACAGACACACACTCAAACATGTACGCACAGACACACACAATCAAACAAGCACACGCGCGCACAAACACACGCACGCACAAACACTCATGCTTATCCGCCAGAATAAAATGAGTGAGAGATTGTGTCATGCAGGAGAGATAGAGAAATGGTTGATAGAAAAAAATTGGGTGGGGGACCTGGTGGGAGGGGCGATTTCACAGGGGAGATCCGATTCAAAAATTCTATTGTTCAGAAAATCTCAGTCAACACAGAATATCGGTCCCAACACCAGTCATGTAAACACAGCCTACTGGGGCTCGAATTAGGGAGAAAATAAGCTAAAAAGCGCTAAACCCTACGGCTCCCATGACCCGTGAGAGATAAAAAGTGAAATTTCATATGAACACCCAGGACAGCAGGAAGGCAGAGAGACGGAGGCCTGGACAAAGACAGGGACAGACAGGGGCAGGCAGAAAATAAACGTTGGTGGGGGGAGATAATTAGGCTGCCCTTTGAGATAGACTGGCTCTATAAAATCTTTAGGGAGGTAAATAATCTCTCTCTCTCTCTCTCACTAATCAATGTTTTAACCTTGCAAGGGGCCGTTTCAAGCAAACACAGGACAGTGCCAGACCCATTCATATGAAAGGAAGGGACAAATGGTCATTAGAGAGAGAGAGGCAGGACCCCGTTATGCAACAGACATTCTTCTCATGTTTACGGACAACATTAGGGTGACTGGGGAGGAGCAGGGAAAAACGAAAAAGGGTTAAAAAAAATATCTGTTACGATCTGTTAAGGAAGACTTAACATTGCCAAGCTTTCCACACAAGCAAGTCCAATATCAGATGCAGTCAGATAAATACAACCTATATAGTCTAAACATGAATGCAGGGTGGGTTGCTTTTGAACTTTAATCTGGCATTTAAATGTTAGACGCATGTAAAATTGGAATTATAACTAAGGTAACTTGTTATGCACCATTATTTTGGGCCTTTTTTCCTCTGGATAAGAAAATTATATGATCAAGCTTCGAGGATGAACGTCATCTCGAAGCCTCTCGATAGCCTACATTTAAATTGTTCTTTGTAGTTATGCTCCTTGACGTGAGTAATAATAAGGCAACACAACAATGGTCACAATAAGCCCGCTGGTGAGGCAGATTCGCTGAAAAACTACCATCCAAGTCAGCACTGGAAACGCCATGGCCACTCTCCTTTGGATACAAACGTCTGAGAGAGCGTTGTAAAGCCAGACAGAGGGACTAAATACCACCACCACCTTGCCCATATTCCAGATTACTTCAGTGTAATCCCAAAACAGGGTTGCATCTTCAATGAATAGATGAAAAAGGGATTTTAGGAATGTCAATCAGTAATGGCTCCATGTTTTGCAAGGGACACTCAGAGGACACTAAATTGTTATTGAAATTCCACATAAAAAAGATACAATAAAAACCTTAGTCAAGTCAACAGACGGATTTTCACTGCAGTACTTTTCAGAGCATATCCACCCACTACTTGAAAGGCAGAGGTACCCCCCATGAAACTGCACAGGGAAATGCATGACAAATCAAAAAAAGGCATACATATTTAATGGCACCTTGAGCGCATCTGAGACACAAAAAAAAAGTTATTTTTCTTGTGGGGGATGCAATTTGAAAGGGAGAGGAGGGAAGACGCAGCAGTTGGCTCGATCAAGGGATCTCGTGCGCGCACACACACGCACACACACACACACGCACACGCACACACACGCACACGCACACGCACACACATACACACACACGTCTGAGCTGGGAGCCCCTAATCCGTCTGTGCAGCTCCTGTTTCTGTCCCTGTCCTAATCTGCCCAGATCAGCCCCTCCTCCTCTTACTGCCTGCACCGGCGAGGGTGACCAGAGGGCCCTGCTGCCGCTCCAGAGATATGCGCCATGTGCGAAGTCTACTGAGTCTAGGGTACGGCAACCTCCGCAGCGCACAACTTCACATTACTGAGCCAGACCTTGTGTGGAGAGTTAAAAAGTTAAAAATAAATATGTCCCTGCTTTACGTTTTCACTTGAAGAGCACAATACACGGGTTATTTCCAAATTCTCGGTACGCTCCCCGGCTACTAATCCCAGAAACCGAGCCAGAAACCCAGTAAATTTTGTTTAAATAAAAATCTAATTGAATCAAACAGATGGTCTGACAGACTGTGCATTGCAAGCATTTTATTTAATCGGCTACTGTAATTGGCACACTGTGAGATAATATTTCCAAAGCCTGACCGATTCCAGTTTTGCTGGAATTAAAAAACGGCAGCCTGGAATTTCGTCCAATTTATCGAGCAGACGCTTGGAATGTTGAGTACGCCAGGACAGATTAAACATCCGGTCTCATGCGTAAATCCTGTGCGTCAGATGCACTGCCGGGCACACAGACGCACAGGGAACACTCAGCAATAATGTATCCTGGATTAACGCGAGACAGTGCTAATCTACTGTAGAGCAGGTGGGAGCACACAGGAAACCAAAATATCCACATCTTCCTCTATCCTGGATTCCCCTCCCCACCTCACCTTCATACCGACTGAACTGGTCAGACCTGCACTTAGACTTGTCTTCCCTAGTTGATTTGCATCGATAAACCAACGTTGCAGGGATTTGCATACCAGTGTAAAGTTTCCATAAAACACACAAAGACACAGACGCACATCTGATGTTTTGGGGGAATTGCAGGTGCCATTTTGTACCCAAATAGTCAGTAAATTATTCAATTATTTGGCTTTATCCAGGGCTGATGAAGTAGCTATTTACAGTTGCTTTCTAAAACAAAAAACAATCAAAAACTGATACATTTGTTAAGTAACACAGATCTTCATTTAAGTGATAGCAAGCATGGTGGCGCCAGTTCATTAAATAAAAATAAAAATCTGAACCCAAAGTGCAGAGACTCAACCATCCAAGCCATTTCACTCTAATCAAGAATAACAAACAGAAGGATGGATATAAACCATCAAGCTGAATGCAAGCAAATGTAAAATGTAGCAAGATTAGGTCGCAATAAAAAAAACTGAAATGACAGAATCCAGGGAAGAGTGTGTTGAAGACATGGAGAATATTAGAGATTATTAACAAAAGGCAAAATAATCAGGACTGTGGAAAATCCCATAATCATGCAGGCAGAGAGGGATCAGATTCGTTTCAGGGACCAAAATAGAGAGGAGAAAAAAAAACAGAACTAAATACAACTTCTCAAAGGCAAATAAGAAAAGCAGTCACATTAAAACAGGGAAATTAAACTTAATGGAGAAAAGAGGTTCACTGCAGCAGATCGTTATTGTACCTAAAACCTATGCTGGTCAACTATAAGGCAACCATGACCTTTACATAGATTCAGTCCCCAGTTTACTCCTCCGATATAACCCCAGTACGTTGAGCCTCGGCCACCCAAACACACGTTCCCCAGGATACACTCGCCATACCACTTAGCGGGGTCACTAGGGGTGCACTTTCAGTAGCGTTCTTCAGAACAAAATGTTACCTCATCTAATTCTACAGGGCACAATATTAATTACTGCCAGCATATGGAAGCATTATCGGGTCAGTTTGGCGAGTTCCAAGATGAACTCCAAGATGATGGGCAAATTATAAATTATAAAAATTTAATTCCTTACATTTCACGGCAACTGAAGACTGGAATTATTTTTAAAAATTTAGATATTGGACAAATTCCATGGTATGATCATAATGCTTGGTTATTATTAATTATTAGACTGCTAGAAATTGGAAGCATTAATAAATGGAAGAGTGCATGTCTCAGATGACCAGTTCAGGACAATCTCAGCCTCTACCACAGCAAACCACGCTGCAAATTGAATTTAACGCCTGTACTGGTATTTTCATGGAGTACGTCTCAGCTACGTGAGGTATCAGGGAATAATTTTTCAGTTTTTCTCCAAATGGTCCCTGGGATCTCTGGTTTTTATGATTCCCTATTGGGAATGATATGAGACTTGGTTGATATGACATTGGTTGTCTAGGTTCGATGTCCTGTTAGCCTACTATTAAATTATGTAGTTTTTTTCCCATCAATTCAGCGATGCAGTTACTCACTCACAGTGTTTGAACCACCAACTCACTCATTTTAATTTAACCATTCACCCCTCACCAGCTTCCAAGAGCATGATTTGGTCTGCAGTCATCTGAACACTGCATTAAATGAAGAATGCCTCCTGTGACCCTCAGCGAGTTCAATGTCAATATGAACCATTTTCAGTTTGATAAGCAGATTCACATTCATTCATACTAATAAGATACTGAACATCAATTTCAGTCAATACACACTGTAGCTTGGTATTCAGCTGTAGTGTACTAATGCGGATAAGTGCCGTGCATATCATTACTTCGAACAAAATTAAAATAGAACAAGTTAAAGAAGAACGAATGACAGTTAACCACATGGCTAGTAATGCACAAAATTGTAGACACAATTAAAAAAAACGCAGGTTATCGTGTTTTTCCTGAAACAAATCCCACAGGCTTTCATCAACAGTTACTGTTAAACATTACCAACACTCTCTAAACCGTAATAGTACTTAATACCAGTATTATAGCTTAACAGACAGATGCGGACACATAGAATAAGACGGAGCTCGAAAAGTTTCCCCCCCTCCCTAAACATATGTTCAATGTCAAACGTCAAATATGTATTTCGGTCAAAATAGAATTACTATGCTTTATGGTAATGTATTCCAATATAAAACCATCAATGTCATGAATGGATGAACTGGAGCCTGTGAAAACACTTCAAGCAACCGAGCGTGCAAGAATGTCAAATATTTCGTGAGCAACTTGCATACCGACTCTTTATTGTATATTTGATCATTCTTCTACCATACTACAATGCACGATCTTCACATATCCACGACCGCTACGCAAAGACCACATGGATACTAGTTAGTTAGCTACTTAGCATGCACGCTAGGTTGCTAGCGACTCAACTAAATCTCAAACTGCATAGGTAGCCACAGTCACCTACCGAGCTAGTTACCTACAATTATACTCTGCGCGCAACCTTACCTGGTCATCATACATGTTGTAAAAATGACAACTCGACTTACCTTAACTTACGTCGATTCTTTGTGCGCTTAGTTGTGCACAACCGGTGGACAAATTACAAACCAAAATTATTTAATTTTTAACCACTGACATTTAATATCTGACGTAAATGCAGAGAAGGGGGTCGACCCCCGACCCTAAAAAAGTAATTTACCACGTCATAAAACTTCCCACGGTTAAGGTGGAGGCGTAACGACACAAAGCAATAGCTTAGTGTTGTGGTGGGGTGTCCGATCGGCATCAAACACTAAAAAAAACTTCAAAGTCTCCACGCAGAGTTCCCTGAGGGTCGCTCATAGCGAGCGGTAGAAAGCGCCGATAAGGTTAACAGCGGCACCTGTTGGTCAGTTCAGTAGCTACTGCCTTGAAAGAACGGACGTTAATTTTACAAAACGCTGCACGAGGACAGTAACAACAGCCATTATTTCATACTAATTATTAACGGAAATAATTTTATATTGAAGGAAAATATTTGATATAAAACATGTGTATACAAAGAACATTTTAAATATTGTTTGAGTTGTACATTGGACAAATCCCATTTAAACTTTTTCTTAAACGTTAAAATATTGTTTATATAGGCAATATTATTTAACATAACTGCAATAACAGCACTTTCTTTATGCATCGTCCAGAAAGTTCCTTGCTTTCAACTTGGCTCTGAAACTCGCTGCCGCATATGTAGGCAGCAATTTTTAGGTTACCAGTTGCATAAGGGAACAGACCACGAGATCTATCCCAAAGAGACGATTGGGATATTACACCCCGGGCGTTAATACAGTATTTTTCATGCACTTTAAACTCTTCAAGGTGGGCAAAATAAAATTAGATATAACATATAGACATAATATTAATGTCTAAGTATTGTAGACACCATATCTATTTAATCTTATCCTACAATTTGGGAGACGACTTATTTTTCAGTTCACGCAAATATCGAGGAAACTATCGAGGGCTTAAAGTGCTCTGTAACACTAATCAAAATTAAATTCAAAGTAAATTGTGGATGGAAATCTCGTATTAATAAACTTTTAAAAACCAGATAATGCGACAGCGTTATGAAAAGAGGTGTACCTATTCATAAAATATATTTGATTTTTATCAGGTGAAGGGCACAGAAGACTGTTGACACAAAGCCTCAAAACTACATGGGCATCTTATGTTTACCTGTCACCTCACATCAAACATTAAGTGTTTCCTTAAATAAAGCAATCACATAAAGGATACATTAAAGTTGCCTAGATTATACTGAATTTAGGTGGATGGTACACAAGCCTCCCTACTCCACAAAGTGTATCATTTGTTTAAAGGACACAAACAATGGATGAGTTAACAGAAACAGGCATCAATAAGGTTTCTGTAAATTTCAATATTGCCAATTTATTGCCAATTTGGGAATGTGGTCTTAACCGCATGGAAAAGAAAAGAAAAACACAGGAAATCTTTTGGGGAAAAATAACTTGTCTTCAACCATGCACCACAACACACATTTATACAATATGATTAAAATATTATTTGTTTTACTTCAGTTTGTTGACTTAATTTCGATATAAAAAGAAGGCTTCTCTTGGATTGGGGTTGTGGGGTTTAGGGTTAACATTCCTCGTCATAAAATTTTTAAATTCCTTTAAAACTGGGACACATTCTTACTTTTCTGGACACAGTACATGTGATGCATACAATGACATTTGTTAATAAAATAAGCTACTGCAATGAGCAAGAAGAACATTTTAATGGGACTTAAAACTCAAGTGTAAACTTGAAAGATATGCTGTTTTCCCCAACCAATTGGAATAAAAAAAATTAAAAAAACTAAAACTAAAAAAAACACCTGCATATGCAACAGGAAGTTGTACAAAGCTACAGGTGTCCTAAATAGGGAAATACCACTGAAATACAGTATTAGTTGACACTGACATGCCCCTTTCCCCAAAATCATAAAATGTAGTCTAAACCACAGATTCTGAGATTCATTCTGAAGACCTTCAAATTCTGGTTTTAAATACTCTTCTTGGCTGGGAAATTACTTTATGACCTCACCAGTGACCATGCGATTCCATAGCCACAGCGAGGACATCTCCATCCCCATATAAAGTGCCTTCCCTCTATGTATAGCCTGTCTAGCCATAAAGTGCCTCAATCCTCCATCTTCACTCGATTGTGGCTATTAATTTTTTAAAAATTTCTACACATTATCATCCACAATGATTCAGATTATCTACTCTCATAACCTCTCTCTCATTCACATTCAAATGAAGGCATCATTGCACTTGTCCAGGTCCATGCCCTATCTCCTCCCCCGCTTTCTGTTGCGGCTCCTCCTCCTCCTCCTCCTCCTCCTCCCGTTCTCCAGTGCTTGGCAGGGTGTTGTCCTCACCCAATATACGGCACAGCTCTGTCAGCCGATGCTGCATTTTCGGGATTCCAGACAGCTGAGTCTCCAGTCGCAGCTTCTCGTCCTGAAGGGACAGGCGGGTGGAAGCGTCCAGCCTCTCGAAGCGCCAGCCCCCCTCGCCGTCGAATTGCAGAAGATGAGAGTGGTACTTCCTGCAGGAGTGGAGAAAAGAGCACCGCGTCTAGTCAAAACTGCAATCGCTCTGCAAGAGAGCGACTCCACAAGTGCAAGAGACCGTGGTGAAAACGGTGTGCACCAGCGCCCCCATCTGACTGCTGAATATAAAATGATTCAAAACGTCTTTTTGAATATCCTTTCCCATTAACTGCTTCTATAAATTTTTATAAGACACCATAGCAACACCACCCCCCTTCATCCTAATACAACCACCCTGCAATACAGATCATGTACAGTAGGTTTAAATTAGATTAATATAACGTATTTATAACTAAACTGGAATAAAATGTGTAAAAACTAAAAATATATTGGACAAAGCAGCAAACAGAAATTTACTGACATAACTTGGCCTTTAATTAAAAAAACAAAAAAAAATTTTTTAAGTTAAATTACACTGACCAGAGTGATGGTCGATGAGTGATGGACAGAAGTGCAATCCCGGCATCCTTTGCGGCCTCAAAAATTTTACCTTCCACGTCAATGCTCACCGCACTAGTGCACTCATCAAGGAGAGCGTACTTGGGCCTGTGTGAAGAAATTGGTGGAAGAAAACAGACAATCAAGGCACATTATAATGTCAACACCACCCATTGTTTCAAACGTCTTGAATTGACTCTGGTTCACACATGCGTCCTACCGTTCGTCACAACAAGATCCCCCTCCCATTAACCCAACCAGTTAACTGCCCGTGCTGCGCTTTAACGAGACATTTCACAAACACTTATCCGCATTCACTTAAATGGGGATCCATGTGCCCCGATGCTGTAGACTAACCAGGGTGATTCACTCACTTGTGGTAGAACATTCGAGCCATCCCCATGCGTTGCTTCTCCCCTCCGGACAGCACATCCTTCCAGTCGCTCTCTGCATCCCAGCCTGGGAGCAGAAACACAAGCCAGTGGGTCCCCCTATTCAGCATATGTACTACTCCAAGCACTCTCAGATGCACCACTTATCACACTCACCTCTACTGCTTAAAAGATAGTTAGATGAACAGTTTTCACCCATTCCATACCATCTTATTTCCAATTATGAGGAAGAGGATTTGGCAACATGTTCTCATGGATTAATGTTCCGTGCACTCTTCCTCTGGCTTTTTTCTAAAAGTCAATTCCCATGTTCTTCCCTGTCCTTCTCCAATAAAAGCTTCCTAATCTGTCCCCATACTATACACCACACCCTCTTTCTCTCTCCCCGTCTCTCACCCCCTTCTCTCTCCAGGATGTAGCGCAGGTTGACCACGTCGAGGATGCTCTCCAGATCGCCATCGGTGAGGCCCCGCTCGGCCGTCTCCTGCGGAGTGTCTGGGTAGATCACCTGGTCGCGGAGGGTGCCCACTGACATGTAGGGCCTGCACGGGGAGAGGCGGAAAAGGGAACCTCACCCAGATGATAACGCTGCCGAGAACCCCAACTATGATCCTCGCCAAGAGGCAGCACTTCCGTTCTCATTCACACACACTTGTAGCAGTACATAGATCTTCGTGTAAATGTTCCATCCTTTAGTCACTAACTTAGCGCAGCAACCATCACCTTCACCTCAAACAACAAGACGAAATATAATAATAATAAGCCCTTGTGAAAAAGAGAAATCCATCAACCACAGCAGGCCTTGGTGCAGTGTGGGGGGGCACTCACCTCTGAGGGATGTAAAACATTTTCTTAGGGGGCGGCTTGCACAGCACTCCGCTGTATACAGGCCACAGTCCGCTGAGGATCCGGAACAGGGAGCTCTTCCCACAGCCATTGGGCCCTGTGATCAGCAAGTGCATGCCTTCCTCCACCTGAAGGGCGAACCCAGAGCGGGGTGGGGGCGGATACTGTTAGTGCTACTGTCCGTGTAAACTGAGCAGGGGGTGGGGCAAACCGGTAAATCTCTTAACTGTGGCAGACCGAGCTGCGTTGTGTGTGAGGTGCGTCCCATGTGAACAGAGATTATTTATTCTTCCATTAAAATCATGCTCTACTTTCTGAAACTGTTACAGGCAAATGACACTCACTTGACCCCTGATCACATGTACACATCAGAAAAACCAAACCACAGCAAATTGCGTTGGGATCATTTAAAAATCCATGATCCTTTCCAGTTGGATAAATGAATCATGCAGAAACCTGGGTACTTTGCTTTGTCATCATTAAAAGCGCAGCGGTATAAACCGGTATAAAGTAATGTCTAAAACTGAGCCTCAGTAGGGTTTTCAGTACAATGTTCACTACCTCAAGTCACTCGTGGAGTAAACCAATTCTCCCACCCAGCGTGCGTCCCACACACATCCAAACATGTACCTACATGAATCAACACCTGAGAGTTGCATGGGATAAGAGTGCATGATGAGTGAATAAATGAGTGGGCCATGTACTGAAAAAGGCTCTAAAATCATCCATTAGGTGGCAGCAAGGATTTGACTCAAACTCCTTTATTCACAGCAGAAACAGCTGTGGAGCAGGTCCACAGAATCTGCCTGGATAAAAAATAAGGGTGGAGTCGATTTCGTTCTAGGCATTTCATTTCTAAGTTACACAAGAGGCCAAAGTGAACCGTTTAAGTGATTTGTCAGGGTTTAATTAATGTTAGATATTTTCTAGCAGCATACAGAAAGGAGCTTGTGTTGCATTCTTCTTAATTGGGAATCGGCAATTATTTTTTCATAATATTCTTCCCAATTCGGAATCACAGATTGTGCAAATGCATCTCAGCTCGTCACCAAGACTACCAGGCTCCTCCAATCCTAGCCGCCTTCAAGCCACTTGTATTTCCCACACTGCAGACTAAACAGCTCATACAGGAGGTTCAGCACCGACTGGAAGAGAGAATTACTGCAACCCTCCTGGCGCACAGGAAGACGATTTAACCCACCCCAGTCTGGACGGCACCATGCCAATTGTGTGCCGCTGCTGTGCTCTCCCAGTCACAATCAACTAACAACATGAGCTGGATTCGAAACTTGCGAACTCCAGCTCATAGGGCTCAGTCTTCGCTCGGGCAAGCCCCTTTACCAACTGAACCACAATGAAGGACCTGTGTTTAACAGAGTGCAGGAACATTTCAGCAGTATTGAGTATTCCTGTTTGTTTTAGTTTTGCTAGCTTTGCAGTCTATTCATCCAACGTGAGCCAACAAAACTGAAGTTCTTAAGCATTGCCTTTGTATTCTGACAATTGGCACTGATAATAAAATTAGCTGCAGTACTGAAATTAAACCCCGTGTTTGTTTTTAATTACTGTAGCACTATACCTAAAGCGTAGAAATGATTTTAACCCTCGTGTTTGCTCTGTAATAAGACCCTAATTTATTTCAAGTGTGTAATTTAATCAATTTCAAGTGCGTATAATGACAATGGCCACTGGCAGACCTTTACTTATACGTTCATGAATGAACAGTATGCAATACACATATTTTTCATATAAAATAGCCAAATGTTTCAATTGCTGGGATAATTGGGGTTAAAAGATTATGGAAAAACCACTAAACCAAGGATGAAGGAAAATCTACATCCGTTTCGTACGTTTCACGTCAGTAACACACAAAATGTAGCAGCCAATCTGCAGCATGCAGGCTCTAACGCTGACATTAACTGCATCGCTACTGCAAGGCCAGGGAGCCAGGCCTCATTTTGGCAGAGTTGTGTGGACCCATTGTTGCAGCCTGTGGGAACAAAGCTGACCACATTGTGTTGAAGAACATCACATGACCCAGCAGAGGGTCATGGTGGGCATTAGGGCTCTGATCTACGTACACATGGGCTCAGCCCCCCGCAGTTTCACAGAGCGGCATTTCCATAGGCTGCAACGACCAGAGGATCCAGCAGGGCCAGATAATCGCCATGTTGTTTCCGCCCTCGGACTACGCCAAGGTACTCACAGCTCTTTTCCCATGCATTCATCCTCACCTAAATTAACCATGAATGATCGCTCTTCAGACACATTCTTCTGCCCTTGTTTTGAACAGTTGCCAATTTTGCTAAATGAACACCACTTGCAGCCCTAGAGTGAACTATATATTAGAAACTATAGAATACAGAATCTGGTTAAAGTCATTTACCAGAGAAATGAAGTTTTATTTGTAGAATGATGAGCTTAACTGAGGAACACCACAACACCGGTACACAACTCTACCTTCAAAGAAAAATAAATGCCACACAGCAAAACTACATTTTTTAAAAGCCCCAGTTCTTACATCACATAGGCTTGGAGAAGCTCAAACTGTAAACACAATCAGCTATGAAATCAACTCCCACAGCGAGGGGGAGAGGTGGAATAGAAACTTCACTGGAATAGGACAAGGACTTCAACTTGACAACGACTACCTCTGAGCGTTATCTGTCACAAAGAGGCGGAAGAGTGATAGTGGGTCAAAGCACTGGTACAGAAAATGAACTTGCTTTTTTGAGGAAGGCCTTTGAAAGAGATCTGGGGGACATTCTTTCCTTACCTTGATATTGAGGCTCGACACCACAACGTCTCCTGTTGGGGTGATGATGGGAAGATTCTCACAACTGATTCCCTGCTCCACGTCAATCACTTGCCCTGCGCTCAAAAGACAACAGTACTGGTTAGAACTGCACTACACTCAAAGGCCCTACAACAAAACAGTGTTGGTTACAGACGTTTTGAGCAGCTACCCCGCTCTATTTAAAAGGCAATAACTAACACCGATCACCCCTAACCCAACAACAAATTTAAGCACTTTGCATTGCGTCCGTGCTGTAAACTAGTGAAAAATGTCAAAGGGGTGCAAATGGCTGAAAATCAATTATAAAGATTAATTTTTTTTTGCAAGTATATGACTAAGTATTCACAACACATAATTAAATAAAAAAGAACAAAGACATCGGACAGAGCCGTAAAAAAGGTACGTATTATTGGAGGGAAGTCGAGACATGTCTGCTAAATATCAACAACTTCACCTTCCATCATCGTATAATCAGCTGTAAAACGAGTGTGCTGTGTAACCTCAAAAAAACCCTTAACCAACTTAGCCAGTAAACATACACACGCGTCACCTTGCTTACATATCTCATTTTGGCACAGGAAGAAGATAGGTCCACAGAGAGTTCTGTTCACCTTTGATCTCCAGCAGCCCCTCTACCCTCATGCCATGCTGCAACAGCCTCTTTTCCCCTCCCTCTCCAGCCTCCTCCTCCCCGCAGGAACGTCTGTACACCCCCGCACGTACGTCTTCAAACACGGAGAACATCTCGTAGACCCGCGCCGTGTACCCTGCCAGTTCTGTCACCTGAGAGGTGGGAGAAAAACAGGTTAAAAACACAAGTTACGCCTCTCCCTTCCCAGGCTCTATCCACGGTCGTTTCGATCCCAAGACCAGCCTTAAAATCCGAAATCACGGACCATGTCACAAACAAGCACATTGTGCGATTGACATTTACTGAACAATATACCTTAATTTATTCACCACAGTGGAGGAGCATAAAAAGAAACATTCAAATTGTCCTACACCAAGCAGTCTGGTCCTCACAGAGTACCTCCTTGTACGAGCTCATGATCCTCTCCACGGCGTCGGCTCCGGCGTTCAGCAGGTTCCGGGCCGTGGTGAAGGCCTGCGTGCGCTCGCTCACCAGCTCATCCTCCTTCATCACCATGGCAGCCTGCTTCACATCCTCCGAATCTGCCAGCACAATCGCCGAGACATGGACGGTAACGCAAACAGTGCCCTTCATTGACACACGCCAGCCCCCTGGCTCGTCCTGCTTGTCGTCTTACTTTAAATACACGTCATTAAGTAATACAGATTTAGACAAAATCGAATCAGGCTCCTATTATGTTAGTAAAGACAGATCTACAATGGAGACACAAATGAACCACTGTTTAGCACAAGCCACAGTAAATTATGTGAAGTCTGTTTTCTAGTGCAATAAAACAAGCAAGAAGATTAATGATACATTGAGCTATACTAAGAGCTCTCTGAGAACGAACCAGAGGGCCACTGCAAGGCCATTATTTTGCACGGTTACAGACAAACAAACTGATCACAAACAGATGGCTCTTTCAGCCAACCACACTGCACAGATGAGGAAAGCCATCTCGATTTTTCATTTGTGCGTCACGTCCCAGTCGGGGCTTACAAGCGGGCAAAGTATGGTCGCCACTGGCAACTGTAAACTGCAGCCCTGCAGTGATGGGTACAAGGTATACAATGGTGCGTCTCCAGTCAGGAGTAGTGCTAACGATCACTCCATGCTGTGAATCTCTAATGTCAGTGGTCCTTTTACAGAAAAACCTGATACGGATGGACGGAGCGCTGCTCGAAAAGCGAAATTGAGAATCGAGGGAGAAGGAAATCGCAGAGATTCCAACCGTGGCACACGGGTTGCAGTTCTTAAACGCGCCTGTGACTCGCTCTAGCTTTGCATGGACAGGGAAGTCAGGAGGCAACAGGGAAAGCAGCGCCGTCTTTGGCTGACCACAACATGACCGAGGCAGGGGCGAGGGCTTTACCGTGCTGGGAGTACCCGACGGCGGTGATGATGGGCACCGCCACCATGACGAGGCCTGAGGCGCTCCACACGTACTTCATCAGGAACTGCTCCAGCATCACATACCACAGCCTCTTGAAGAGGATCAGGTTAATCTGGGACGATAGCGCCCGATAGCTCCGCTGCAGCTGGGCCATCTCCACCTGGGACCAGGGCACATGACGGGAGACTACACGTTCCAGTCGATGCTTACAACCTCACGCACGCAGACCCCCATAATAACTTAATTCCTCACATAATCCTAACATAATTCTTTCCCCTTTCCCATACTTCAAAATCCCCTTTCAAAATATGCATTTTCAGAGGACTTTTAAACCCCCACCCATGCAGATAAATTACTTATATGAAATCATACCCAGCGTAAAACTGAAATATAATCCTGTAAGTGCATTGATCCAAACCCTTTTTGAAAAATAATAAATATTGAAACACTTCAACCATAAGAAACCAGTAATATTGGCGCCCCCCTATAAACATTAAATGCTACTTTGCCAATGTCCAGCATTACTAGAGCTGCAGAGCTTTACTGTACACAGGGGGATTTTAATGCTGACCTCTCCCCCAAATTGTCTGCATCCTTATTCCTTAGTTGTTTTTCTCGTCATGCGACAGCCTTCCCCCACTCAGCCTTTTGATTCAATGACCTCCTTTCCGGATAGTTGAGGGAACTCTCGATAACCCTTATTTTTTTGCCTGTCCCAGCTACAGTGCACGTGCACGGTGTTTTTCTCAGTTCTGAGTATGTAAAGCATTCTGTGGGGCCCTGGCCAAAACGGCAGCATGCAAAGCGATGACTCCTCGTGGTGCTCACACAGCATAGGCAGTCACGCCACGCAATGAAGTCAATATTTTATACACAATTATAAAATAAACAACTGAAACAATTAGATTTGTTAAAAACATTCTGCCCTAATTAAAGTTTGGCACAATATAGGTTTCGTTACAATGTCATAATATACTTAATGTAATATAATAATATAATTATAATGTCATAATATAATTCTTTATAATGTATACACAGGATGGACAAAATAACGGAAAGATGATTCTTCATTAACCAATAAAGGGTTGAGCCACCTTTGGCCTTCAAGAGGAGCTTCAATGTGTCTAGGAATACATTAAAGTTTTTAATGGGATATTGAACCATTCTTCAAGATGGAAAACATTTTTTGCACTATACATTCAATAACTTCCCATAAAGGTTCTAGAATGTTTAGATCTGACAATTGAGGAGGTCATGGAAAGTGACTTTCTCCTGGTGTCGAATCCATTTAGCAGTGTTTAAGGGGGGACTAAATGTCCTGGAATACCAGAAGGACCAAAGGGTGCACTTGGCTGACTAAAATTGAACTTTTTTTCTTTCTCTGGCCCGTCCAGATGTAGTAAAAAGAGTAAAAGATGACTCATCAGACCATATTACTGTCTTCCGCTGTGCTCATTACACGATGCAATAAAAATTGCATATGGCAGTCCAACTGTACAGTTTATGTTAATACTGGGTCACAGAGGCGTCAATTCAGTTATTTCGCAATTTTTGTGGCCGTTGGTTGTGGTTTCTAGCAACCATGTTGTTTTAGGATCTCACATACTGTAGTGTAGACAAGGCATCTTTTATACCAGAGCCAATTAATTGAAATGAATTTGAAGCACATGTGTAGTGTAAAGCACTCTTGGTTAAATACAAGTCCCTTTTTCCTGAATTTCTATTAATTTGTCCGCGCGCACACACGCGCGCACACAC
>JAOVYW010073521.1:2417-48754 GCA_025775045.1 Hiodon tergisus
CTAACCATGCCCGTTTGGTCCGTCGCCGCTAACCATGCCCGTTTGGTCCGTCACCGCTAACCATGCCCGTTTGGTCCGTCGCCGCTAACCATGCCCGTTTGGTCCGTCGCCGCTAACCATGCCCGTTTGGTCCGTCACCGCTAACCATGCCAGTTCGGCGCCAAGCAGGACCAAATTTGAAAGCTGTAGTAAGGTTTGCTTAATCCGTCTCATTGTGAATGCTCACACTCCTGCTCACGGTACTGACTGGTACCCAGGCCCATAAACACGGAACATCAGCACAGAAGCGGTGCACTGCAGCATTTGTAGAACTCAAATGTGAGCTGTAGTGTCGAATTACCCAGTGTTGTTTTTCGTTTAGGGTTAATTTCAGAATTCAAGATAAAAAGAGAATGCCGCTCACACCCAAGATACCCGAGATAGAAGCGGTTTTCTTCTGACTGTCTTCATTCCTCTGAATCGTTTGTTTAGCTTTTTTTCCCCGTTTTGTACTGTTTTATCTCACAGCACATGTGAAGTTTCCTTCTTTTGTGTAATCCCATGGTCATGGTTATTCCCAAGCGCTCCTCCCTGTTGAAAGATTTATTCTGAGTGAACTGACTCAAAATCCCTTTTTTAAGTTGTTAAAAAAGGAGTCTCATCCTTTCTGTTCGTGTCGGAGTAGGAAAGGGGGTGGGGGGGGGGGGTGCCTGACGCCCCTGAGCCTGGTCTACTCAGTCCATCCCTTGTGATGTCAAGAGGCTGACAAGAAAAAGGCTGTTTTTTAAATTTATTCTGCTTAATCTGTCTGGCAAGGCTTCAAAGAGGAAGTAATTAGTGACGGTGAAGTTCGGCCACGCGGTCGAGACTGACCACAACACTGTCAGGAGCCATGGGGGTTGACATGACTCATAATGTTGGAGATCATCGACCGAGCAGACTTGGCCCCACCATCTCATTATCTCCTCCCTCGTGGGCATGGCTGAGGACCACGCACATTACCAGCCCAGATGATGATGACTTAAAATAGGGCATGGTGGTGGGCATCTTCAGCTGGTTCCACGGCAAGGAGGGCCGCACCGGCTGCCTACTCTTCATCTACTATATCATGGTGCCTCTGGAGAAGGCGGCCCTCGTTTAATTTGTTAAACATTTATTTGAAAGGGAGCTTTAGTCACTATTTGTATCTTTATGAAGTATGTTAATTCATGTTTAAAAGATATGCTATCACATTTGATATAGGAACCAAATAATTTTCCGGTGTTTACTGAGATTTTTGTAATAACTGGTAATAGGTTTGTGTTTGCTCTGGCTGATAAGTGGTTTAGGGTATTTAGTATTTAGTATATTTAGCGGGGTTGTAGAGCGTCCACACGGATCGTCTGATACTGTTACCCCCGCATTTGCATTTGTTCTATTCTTAGGCTCTGACTGACTGCAAAAGTGTCGATGTGCTGTGTTAAAAGGCCTTGCTGAGAACACATCAAACATTTAAACCAGATATGAATCTGAAAAGCGCTGGGCTGGATTGTGACTTACTCCGCTGGGTTGGAAACTCCACAGCTTACACAATGTTGCCGATACACTGGTCCTCACCCCCCTCTCGTTTCGTTACGCGAAGCGCTTTGGGGCTCTACGGAGAGGTTGTAACGGCAGACCCCGGACCAAAGTTTCCAAAGTAAAACGCCTCTGCGGCCAGTAGTCAAGCTTTCGCCTGAGCTGTGGCTTTCTGCAAGAACACAGTGGTTCCTTTAATTTTGAACAATCTCCCTGCGTTGTTAAGTGTCTTCGCCACCCCCACACACACACACACACACGTAGAGAGGGTATGACACAATATCACGGAAGGTGGACGACCTCGTTCTGTGGCGTCTTGGATTCGATCGATAGGTCTGCTGGTCGGCACGTAGCGACCCATGCTTTGATCCTGCCTATGGTGTCGTTCACACCAATTTTAGCACAAAATCGCACAACGTCGGGGACGCCGACATCTTTAGAAATACTTCTTTTCATACGAGACAAAAATATAACATGTTACAGCCACAGATTGCCATATTTGTCAAATGCCACATTCATGACCGTCCTCCATACTGGTTTTCTCCCAGGGCCCAAAGCCGTGCATGTTAGGTGGGTTGGTGCCTCTGAAATCAGCCCTGTGTGTGAATGTATGGCTTTGTCTGCATGCGCTGTGAGGGACTGGCGTCCCGTCTTGTACTTAGATCTGTTACTCCCTATGAAACAGGGCCCCTTCTTTATAATAAAAACAGAAATGGGCACACACACTTCCTGATTTTCACTGAGATGAACAGAGAATGAAAGGTCTAAATACAATACTAGTCATAATTTCTTTCAAACTTAAATAAAAAAAATGTTTTATGTTTAGTTAAATGAGAATAGCAATTTTCTTTTTTGCAGGAAAGGTGTTATCTCGTACAGAACAGCAAGACCTGACTGGCAGCACATTTAATATTTCAGTGAGCACTCCTATTGTGTCAATAGGAAGCAATTTATCTTCATTATTCATGGTTCTATGTCAAAGTTATATAATCCATGCATCGACCTGAACTGTATTTCTGTTCTTGGGTCTTTCTCTGAGATTAAAAAATGACTGGTGATCCAACGCTGAAAAGACTGGCGATCCGACTTGGAAATGATACGACGGCAGAAAGTGAGGCGTCACCCCTGATTACCAGCTAGAGAAGAAGGCGTCCACCTGGAATGGCGTTTTCATCAAGTTGGGCTGGGATCTGTTTAGGGTGAATCTGTTTAGGCCCAGGTCTGAGCAGCAGATTCACAACCATGGAACCGAAACTCCTTTAGAAGAAGCCAGACAGTCAATACGTTAAGCCCCGGATCTTCTGTTCTAAAGCCATCTTAGGTCTTTACTGTACTTCAGCAGACTAAAATGGAAGCGTTGTATCGGAGCTGGCAGGTATAGGTTTGTGTCTGTGTTTAATTTAATGTTCATGAAAAAAATATCATGTTGTCTCATTGAGCTAAAGACTACCATGCTGTACATACCATGCGTAATGTTTACCAGTGGGAGTTGGCCTAGCTTCGCTAAGGTCATACAAGGACGGAATAGTTTATTTCATGGTGTCAGTTTTCAGCTGTGTGTTTAGGGCGCACAGAGATTAAAGGTGCATAGCTGATTTTTTCTCTGCCTCCTATAACCATGAAAAACAAGAACATAAGTAAATGCTTGAGCTTTGCATGACTAGTGAATGTCAGCAGCACTCTAATGACATTTGAAATGAGGATAGGTTTGTAGGTGTGTGACTCATTAAAAGGTAAATGCTGCTAACAACCGTTTTCCAGAACAGAATGGAGCCATGAGCAATGTAAAATACATCTTTAAAAAAAACACTGTCAATACGTCTGTATATACTTTTACCTGATAGTCAGGGTAAATTCAGTATTTACCTAAATCCTTATAAACAATACAGTGTGAGAACAACAGGTTTGCAGGTGTGGTTGTTTGAGATGCACGCACCAGGACTTTTCCAGGAATGGACAGGGAGCTGACAGGTTGTGAATTCCCGCCCTGATGTTCCTCTCAGGTATGACCACAGCAGCCTCCCTGGTGTCCCTGGCCTGGGCTCTGGCCTCCTACCAGAAGGCCCTGCGTGACTCGCGGGACGACAAGAAGGCCCTGAGCTACCTGGCCGTCATCATCCAGTTCTGCTGGCACTTCTTCACCATCGCCGCGCGGGTGATCACCTTCGCCCTCTTCGCCTCCGTGTTCCAGCTCTACTTCGGCATCTTCATCGTCCTGCACTGGTGCGTCATGACCTTCTGGATCGTTCACTGCGAGACGGAGTTCTGCGTCTCCAAGTGGGAGGAGATCGTCTTCGACATGGTGGTGGGCATCGTCTACATCTTCAGCTGGTTCAACGTCAAGGAGGGCCGCACCCGCTGCCGGCTCTTCATCTACTACTTCGTGATCCTCCTGGAGAATGCGGCGCTGAGTGCCCTGTGGTACCTGTACCGCTCGCCGCCCAGCACCGAGGCCTTCGCCGTGCCCGCCCTGTGTGTCATCTTCAGCAGCTTCCTGACGGGCGTGGTCTTCATGCTCATGTACTACACCTTCTTCCACCCCAACGGCCCCCGCTTCGGGCGCTCGCTCAGCGGCGCCCTGGACGACCCTGCCGGCAGCAGTGCTGCCTTCGCGCTGCCACCGGAGGGCGCCACCAATTCGCTGCGGTCCAACCGCGGGGGGGCAGTGGCGGGAATGGCAGCTGACAGGGACCCCAAGCACGTGGAACGGGACGGAGGCTGCGCGCCGGTGTTCCAGGTGAGACCCACCGCACCATCCACGCCCTCATCCCGTGCCCCACGTGTTCAGGAGTCGGTGGTTAAGATAGACCTGTGCCGGAACAGGTACCCGGCCTGGGAGAGGCACGTGCTGGACAGGAGCATACGGAGGGCCATCCTGGCCATCGATTGCTCACCCACGCCCCCCCGGCTGCAGTACAAAGACGACGCCCTGGTTCAGGAGCGGTTCGAGTATGAGACCACACTGTAGGCCTCGCAGTAGCGTTCGTACCACGGCAACATCAGCATCATCAGAGAGGCAGCGATGGACAGTGGCAATAAGTTACAATGTCTCTCTTTACATACCATTGAACCGTAAAGTTCACTGTTCTGGATTAAAAGAGAGGCAGGTTTATTTGTCAGTTAAGGATTTATCTATGAGGTTTTTTTTTTCAGTTTTTAAAAACTGTTTCGTTTTTATTTGCTTCTTTTTTAACCTGTGTCTGTCAGGGAGCAACTGGATTAGAATAAGTCTGTGGATCAGGACAGCCTTTCTGATTGCCCTACCCAGACCGTTCCCGTTTCCGATCCCCTGGTCCTCTCTCCCACAGGGACCAAGAAGATCGATCTGCCCATTACGTGTCCCCCTCGGGTCCAATGCAGGCCAATCCAGGTCCCAAACCTGTCCACAAATCATCCACAAAGACACAAAAACGCTGCCGTTTCTGGTGTGCCTCGTGGCATAAGAGCTTATACATGCAGTCTGACAGAATAATCTATTTCCATGTGTGTGTGTGTGGTGCATATGGTCGTAGAGTATCTTATACATGGGATATTATTGCCTGGGAAAAATAGAAAATTATACCCACTACCAGAGGGGGAAAAAACTTTTCATGAGGAGCAGGTACCGATTTGGAACAGTTTGAAAATGACGTATCAACCCTATCAACTGCAAGGTTTCCAGCCCGTGATGCAGTTTCTCACCATCAGCCATGTTCTCCTAGTGCCAAAAGGTCTGTTGCTGCAGGACACGGTTAGACCCTGGACAGCCTCCTGGTGCTGCATTGGAAAAGGTTGTCACTTACTTGAATTAGAAATTTAAAAAGAATAAAAAATGATAACTTGGTTGCTATTCTAAAAAGGTGCCACGTGTACAATGGAAGTATATTCTAGTGAGTGTGTATGTGTGTGTGTGTGTGTGTCTGTCTGTCTGTCTGTCTGCCTGCCTGTCTGTCTATGGGGCCTAATATTTCCACTGGAAGAAGGACTCAAACAAAAATTCCCAGCAGCCTCTTTGGTGGAACCAGAGTTTGACGAGCCCGCGAAGGGATTGGAGTGGCTAAGGTGGAATGGAGGTGCGAGGACGTGAGGAAGATGGGAGGTAAACGGAGGTGAGGAGAAAGGGGGATGCGTGAACGTGAGGAGTAAGGGAGGTTCACGACTCTTCCAGCAGAACCCTGCCCCTGTTGTTGGAACAAAGACATAGCCCTCCGCTTCACACTCTATATGCAACACGGCGAGACACAAAACCGGCACCAAAGAGGAATCGCTGTGCTCGGCCTTCTCTGAGCGAATGAAACGTGGAGAATCTTATGCATTTTAAACACTCGATTTGACCCCTGACCCCTGGATGGGGCTTTCCATCGCCAAACGTCCCCGTCTCTGCCCGTGGTGGACAGTTATCCAGGGGGAGAATGCATTATTCCGGTCCGGCCCTGAGCCCTGAACCGAGCTCCGGACACTGCCCAGGCAGGTGCCCTGCGAGTGGCAGTGTGGCCCTCCTCAGAAACACCAGTGCAACAATGTGTCTGAGCATTCTGGTGAAGAGGGACGCATTGACAAACACTCGCCAGTGGGAATTACCTGCTACATGTTAGTTAATGTCTAGGTGTGTCCAACCTATAACGAGAATTTCAACTGTAAATGTTTTTGGTTTTGTTTACTTTTTTTACTGCTTTTTCACGACAAAAAAAAAATGCCTTGTTTGTTTCGTCAAAACTGGATGTGTTGAGTTAGTGAAGTTGAGTTAGTGAGTTAGTGAGTTAGTGAACGGAGAGCTGCGTCCTTGTGTGACCGGCACAGGAACAATTAGGGGTTTATTCCACACCATTAAGAAAGTAAGACCATTTTTTTCTTGTTCCTCTTATCTTTCTTTTCTTTGTGGAATTAACTTCCTATGAACCCAGTCGTATGTCAATATAGTACACAAACGGTCTGTGTTAATGTGTTCTGCACTACCTTCTACTTAATTTTCCATTCATGTGTCCGAGATTCACTGTCCGGTTATCCCCAGAGTACAGTAGTGTGCCCTATAAGCACACGGCACAAATGCAATCCAAAGTCTTGATACTGCTTAGATGAAATTTCAGTTGTTTTTTTTTGCATTTAAGGAGCAGTAGTTTTTTCCCCATATGGTTATTGTAAACAGCACTAGAATTCCTGGATCTGATTTTGGATATGCGTTTAAGCACAAAGTAGGAAATTTAAATTACATCCTATTAGTTTTCTTTCTAAAGTGGTCTCCTGAAAAGCACATAAACATCTCAGCATCAATGTCTATAAGTATTTAATAACCTTTTTTTTTTCAAAGCAGAAGAGCAGAAGACATAAAACACAAATATATCCAGCTGGATGAAATGACACAGAATTTTAAAGAGCGCTTAGCTTGCGTTACAAGCTGTGGACCGTTTGAAAGTTCTATTGGAACTCTATATGTATTTTGGGCTCATCCACGTCTGTCACGTACTGCTTCAATGCGTTTGAGTTTGTAACATCAGCTTCTGTTTCTGTGAGCTCTGCTGTTCGATTATAAGCAAGACGACGAAGCCACGTCACTCGATTGTTTTGGTGGACTTCACCAATGGGTTGTCCTTACGTTTCGAGCGTTTACAGGAAAGTCGATATGCAAAGCCGTTTAAATTCCGACTTCATGGCGTGGTCCTCGCCTTTGACAGAGTGAACCCGAAGATCTCCACAACGCCGTGCGGTGAAAGGCTGTACCCGAGTGTACCCACTGCTGCTCCTGTTAAGACCAGCCTCCATGGAGACACCAGTCAGACAGCTATGTCACAGAAACACAGCAGCGCATAAGAAGAACTGTGGTTGAACTGCCCAAACTCATTCCAAGGCCTTTTTCAGTTGCTGACCTAACACTTGGGGTTCATGGTTGATTTTTACGTTGTCGAGCAAGAGCAATATTGTTTTACAAGAGATGCCCCCCCGCAGAGATAATTAAAAATAGAGAGATGATCTCTATGATCGTGTCTTGGGACTAGAAGTAGTCATTAGTTCGTACCACATTTGTTCATACTGTTGTACTAAAGAACTGCCTGTTGTAAAATTGTTTGCTGTAATGTATGATTGTAATACCGCAAAGTGAGTCTCGCTCCATGCAGATTGATTTTCATAATCGTTGTCTGTCCAGCATTGCCTTCACTGTTGTGTTCTGTGTCAGGGCCTCTCATTTCCAAATAGCGAGTTCAGCCCTCTTTCAGTGAGGGTAATTGGCTCACACTTTGTTGCTCAAAAAATGGAGGTGACCTCAGGACCCCCAGAACCCACCCAAAAGCTCACTGTTTCAGTTCTTGTCTTCCAGCCTCTATTGCCCTGAACTTTAAGGGAGAGTGGGGAGGACTGTTCTGGGCGTGCCTGTATAATTAGGGATGTCCAGCTTTCCTTTTGTTTCACGTCTTAGGTGTTTTGCGGGGGCTGGGTTTATCTGGGCCCCGAGCGTCACTGGGGTTCTGCCTTTTCTGTCTGCTGCGCCCCTTAATTATCATTGTCATTGTTTGGAAGGTGGGCTTCAACCTCACCTGAGTGTTGCAGAAACAGTGCTGACCAAATGGAAACCCGGATAAAGGTCCTGCCTCTGGGGTCTGGCCTTTCCCACCTTCTGTTCTACAGAGTCAAAGACAACATTTAAAACCCAGAAAATACAGGCCGAGTTCTAGGGGAATGTTCCGTCTGCCTGTAAATAATAACACCACATTGGGAGTCCTTCCTTTAAAAATAAGTATCTCCGCCGAAAATTCGCTGGTTCTTCTGTCCCCTAATGCTCTGGGACAACCAATGAAGGGGTTCCCAAGTTCCGATATTGACTGATTGGCAGATTCTGATTCAATAAATCAATCTTATTAGATTAATGAAATAATATGCTACTTCGATTCTACGCAATGTTAATTATATGAGAAACAATTTTGTCTGGGGTTCTTTTTTTATGAAACACGTATTCAGCCATCCATTAAATTAGGGAGTGGGTTAGAGTGGGGTGTTTTTTCTAAGCATATTCCTTCCCCCATAAAACCCCCCAAAAATGTTAAGCTAATTTTGGCCTTTTCTTTCAGAAAGAACAACAGTAGGACCGTAAGTGTGCATTTTTAGATTTGACCACTTATAAGGTCTTTGAGATTTGAAATTAAAAAGTTGACCACTTACAAGGTCTTTGAGAGTTTAAATTAAAAAGTTGACCACTTACAAGGTCTTTGAGAGTTGAAATTAAAAAGTTAAACGAGTTAAGCAGCAGGCCCCCATGTCAAAATGTCACCGGAAATGGGTTCCCGTGTTGTTTCGAAAGGTTTAGGTACTGCTTCTACAGGAAAGGCAGACGCAGATCACGCACAACGTACACATCTCTGGACTCCCAGACAGCACACCAGTTTAGAATTAACGTGCTCCTCTCCTCCTTTAGTGTGTGTGTGTTTGTAACAATCCTTGTCAAAACCGTCACTGAACAGTTTTTCGGTGGCGTATCAAAATCGATAACTATTATGTCATTAGGCGCGACATTTCTCTGTTCTTGTCCTTACAAATGTGATTAGATGGTATATAATCATAGTCAAACTAAACCTGCAATATATCTTTAGCAGTAATAGTAAAAATAGCCTAATTGTCAACAACAACAACAACAGACCCAAATGCTTTTTTATGAATACTTAAAATTACTGCTTTAGGAGAATGAAACGTTGCAAACTAACTTTTTGGCAGAATCTGCAAGCTAATCGTTTTCTACCTTTTACTTTGAATAGTAGCTATTGGTTTGTTTTAAATCTTGTTGTTCGGTTCAGGACTGTATGTTTGATTTAAAATATGCAGTTTTGGTGGGTCTACGGGTCATTCTGCGCCTTAGTCAGAAAAATTAAAAGTGTGTTTACAGTTGATGTGAAGCTGATATGAAATGTTAATGTTTGGTAGTCTCCCCGAGAAGAAACCGAGATCTCATCCACGTTACTGGGCGTGGGCTTAAGCGGCCTCGGACCTGTCGTCATGGCTAGTTGCCACATGACCACGGCGTGAGGTCGAGGTTGTGGCTCCAGGGGGACTGCTTTGGAGAAATGCAGAGCCAAAACTAGCGTTCAAAAACAGACATATTGCAGTCGAAGCACTAAAACCTCTGTGTGGTGAAGGTGCGGAACTAATTTTAGGCACGGCTTTTGAAAGAGGTCAAAGTTTGGTTTACATTGAATGGGGCTGTGTGAGGTCATCTCAATCTTCAAATCTTTCCTTAACTAAACTTGTGCATTTTTTGAGATGTACATAATCGGCTAAATCAATATGGAAACATGTCCACTGTTTCTCTTGATGTTTCATTCCTCAGGCGGATTTTATTCAGGGTTTAATTTCAAATTAAAGACTCTGGAATGTCCCTGTTGCATTTATTTTGTTGTTGTTTCATTTTGCATTCTAGAGAGAATTTTAAACGGCATACGGCACATTAAACTACCTCAGCATGGTTTGCTGAACAGAATACCCTCCTCCAAAACTCTGTGTATTTTCAAAACACGGATATAATTCCATTGTTTACTCTGGACAGTAGTAACTCAACACAACAGTAGTTGTGATAGGGTGGTGACATTGTGTCTAGAGGGCGGTATCTTGTTCATCACTGTAAGTGCATCCAAAAACAGTCTCACAACAGGAAATAAGCACTTATTAAACATACAAACTCACTTTCACGGCTTGGAGAAATCATGCCGTCTCATCGCTAGAGCTGAAGCTGCTTACTTGTTTCATTTGCCTTAAAAACAATTACATGCTGTATCTTTTTTTTATTTAAATTATTTTCTGATAATTCACACCCAGGTTATGGTCAATGTGGAAGAGAGCCAGTAGAGGGTTCTTCGTTAGCACGAAGTTCGGCAACAATGCTGTGCGTCTGAATGGTTGCTGTGTTCATACTACAGTCTACACAGCTTGTAAAAATGGAGGGGGAAACAACCGAGAAGACTTGGTTGCCCATTCCAAGACAACGTCATGCATGCAATCAAACTGCCAGGCCCTTATGCAATAACTGCTATGGCCTTTGTTCTTAGCGTTGTCAGTTATATTTACACAGTGGTTGATTTTCTATGTTCTTGTCACAATCTGTCATTCCAGCGTCTGCAAAATTCTTTTTGATCTGCATAGAGAGAATGAAAGTAGCCGTGAAACAGTGCGGCCCTTGTTATTTTTCTTCAGCGAAAGTGAAGGACAGATACTGTGGATGTTGAATGGATCCGGGGGCCCTGTGACGTGCTTTCCCCCTCGTTCGCCCACGTAAACATGCAGCATGTGAAACACACTTGGGCCCCACAGTGCCCTGGAGATAAGCATAGCCGGGATCATTAATGTCGGGAGTCTTAGGGTCATCAGGTGAAAGAGGCATGCCCATCTCTCTCTCTCTCTCTCTCTCATACTAGTGTGTCTAGAAGTACGCAGCAGTAAAATGCCTTCTACAATGGAAGTCCATACAACTTAGAATTAAGAACATAAACAAAGACCATCGAAAATTTACTAAGAAGATAAATGTTACACAACTTCTGTTCCATCCAGCATTGTCCAAGGTAAATATTTTATTTTTGTGATATTCATTTGGTTTCCTAATTGTTGAGACAAAAAAAGTTAATATCTTCATTGAACGTGGGCACCAGTTGTGTTATACCCCTCCACCAACCTGTAGTACAAGCCCAGTAACTATTGAACAGGGGAAAAACCACAGTAGACTTTTCACTTAACGTGTAAACAAAATGTACAAATGTACTTGGTATTTTATTTGCAATGTAAAATTGCAATAGTGACTGATAAATATTTTAACTGTACATAAATGTATGCAGATTTTCATGTTTAAAAAGAACATTCCTGATTTCAAAGGCTGTGTATTGACTAGAGATTGGAAAAACATAAGACAATGGCACAGATCTAACTAGTTTGGTGTATGTGACGTATCGAACAAAAGCTCCTAATTTTATTTTTATTTTTATTAAGTAATTTGCATTGTGTGATGAAAGTCTGAAATGGGTACACAATTACTTGGTCAGTTAATTTTGTTGTACAATGAAGCCTAAATGAACAAGAACAAAAAAAACTTACAATTTTGTATATATTGGATTTTTGTAAATTTTTATTTGATTTTATTGCAACACAAGGTACCAAATTAATTTAATAAAGGACACTGTGGTCATTAGGCCAGTCTTGCTTATTTGTTCCCTCAGGTAAGAAAAAATGTGTCGTCATTCTAAGAAAGAACACTTAAATGTCTATTATTCCATACCTTTTCGCACAGGACGGTATGTTGAATTTGAATATAAACCTGCGCTGATCCAAGTCTCAGTATTCAGTATCTATTGGCATCCTCACTGCCACAGATGCAATTACCAGCGCTACAAATACTACAACACTAGAAGAGAGGCAGTCACTGCTTATCAATGAATTAAGCAAATTAGTTATGGCCGAAATCAGATCACATAGAAGTTTTTAAATGAAGCAGGAGCACAATTAAAAGATGTGTCTTAGGGTGTCAGAGTTTTGGAGCAACTGTAGATATCCATCGATGTTTATCTGGCCAAAGAAAACATTGCAGATCAAGGAAGCTGCAAAGTAAACTTAACCATTTCATCATTCGTTACTGTCCTCATAATTTAATTCATTCATAATTCTCTTTATTATTATTATAGTCACTAGTTCCTCATCTCCAATAAATTACGAACTATTATGTGGTCATAATTAATCTGTTTAACAGTCAACATTAATGAAGGAAGGTGTGATAGTGAAAACAGAAAAAAAAATACTTTATTATGCACCACTGCGATTTGAGGATAACAAAAGAAAAAACAAAGTCTAGTGAGTGGAACCGATTGACCGATTGTTTTTTGTTCTTTTTACTAAAAAGAAATAACGGCATTACACGTCTACGTAATTCACAAACTGACGTCTGTAACTGGGGAATACACTAGAGGGCGACATTTACGTTTCTTATGTTTGCGTCATTGTGTATGAAAGGAAAAAATCCCTTGACTCAGGGGGAAAAGCGTTTATCGACGTCCCATTAATCCAGGAATCGTCACCACAGCGCACGGGACAGATATGCACCTCGCGAAGGCGTTGTGCTCCAGCCGTCGGGAAATCATAGAAACGGCACCAAGATTGGGTTCATACGGCCTATACACAAAAAATGAATTATTTTTAATAAGTTAGATTCCAATGTCATATCTGCGTTCGTGTAATACTCTAGAACTATGCAACAACTACAGCGCTGAAAGCATGTGAAACACTTTTAGCCACACACCGTTTGCTTAACACATTAATATTACTGTAATGGCTTTCATACGTTTACTCTTAGTTAGTCTAGTCCCGTCGTTGATCTAATTAATTACCTGACCTCGTCAAAAAAAAAACATGGATTCCCAGTTATTTATAATCATGAATTGAAAATAACAAACTACTAGCTACGAAGCTAATTACTAGCATTTTAACTACCAACTTCCACGGCCACATTCAACTGTTCCAGTATCTACGAATAATGAAACTGTACAAATTAACTTCAGATATTTAAAAATACAAGATCACCTCCCCGATTATAGGCAATCGTCATACAACAGGAAAAACATTCGCATATTTACCTTCCTGGTTCAATGTCACAAAACAGGAAACTGACCATTCATTTGCTTCCTTCTTCGCTAACCCACGTTTTTAATTAGAACAAAATCTGTACGGTTTTGCATGCCATTGGCAAATGTTAACGTTGAATTCATTTTTAGCTCAATTTGAAAACGTCATTATCAAACGTGTCGTTACCAGGCTACAGCTATAAGCCAAATATTTATTAAGCGATATAGCTTGCTAGCAAGTTCATCATCAGATACCACTATTGTGAAAAATAGACCTTCCTCATCTCGATGCGAAAGAACAACAAGACTGTCAATGAAAAATACAGTATGGTTGCTGACATATATTTCAGCCACGGAAGTTTAGATGAAGGGGAAGCTATTCATTGCTTGCTCTCAAGATCATTTGTAAGGTAAGTTAAACATCGCTTTTGATATGGCTGCTAAGTTTGACATGGTTTTACTAGTAGCGCTGGTTGTGGCGCCATTATTCTATTTTGTAACTTTTAAGCACTTCGAGTTATTCGTCGTGTTTGAGAGGACTGTCTGCGCTGTAATCTTGCTGTATGTGTCCTAGGCTGTCGTCATAGTTTATGTTCTGTACAACCAAAAAACTCATGCAAAGATTAAACCAAGATGGCAAGATTCCAGGGCTGATGTGACCAATGTTGGTCCTCAGTTGCTGCGAGTTTTCAAGCAACTTTTTAGTGAGCTTCGATTTTATTCCCCTGCCCTAGAATTATTCCTCTAAGCTGGCTCTTTGAGTCGCTGCCTCACCAGATGTCTGTTTTTGTTTTTTCGTAGGTATAGGCAATGCAGTGTACCAAACAGTTACTGCTCTAAGGGAACCGTAATCTTGCAACAAAAAACAAAACAAAAAAGTCACTCGTGAGTCGACAATGCAGGCAGCGTGGTGTTATTCCATGATTAAAGTCTATGACCGAAGGACTCCAGGAGTGCCCATGCAGTATCCTGCAAGTGGTCTGTCATTGCCTCTTTAGTATTTTGAAACATTCCACGGGTTGTAGGTGGTGAAGAATATTCCTTGTGAAAAGAGTTATTTCACGTCACTCCAAACACAGTGGCCCAGATGTGTCAATTGGTGGTGCCTGAATCAGAGAACCTGAGTTGTGCTGCGTTTTACACAGAAGGATTTTCATAATGTACAAGTGTCTGTGGGCAATTTTTTGTACTTGGCTTGTACATTTCTGTGTCCCTTTTAACACGTCCGTGCTTTTTCTTGAGGTATAGCATTTTTTAACGAACCAGAAGTTCGTTAAACGCCCCGCCAGGGGAAGTTGACCATAACCCGCCAGATTTGGGCGCGTTTACACTTGAAGGTCTTCCTCTTTCTTTCAGGGATCGTGAGCGACACCAGCCTGACTGTAACTCTGCCTACTACGACGGCGGCTGCACACACAATGAAGGCGAAGGTACGCTGAAGACCATCGTGTGAATCCTGTAGTGGTAGACAGGGTGGGGTTTGGGTTTCAGACTGACAAGTGACAACGGTTTCCCCCTGAGCTGTCTCTCCTGGTCCCCCGAATCTATATGTTGCTTGATGCATTTTTCTTCCAGTGATGTCCAAAAAGTAAATGTCTGAGATTTTATAAATTGGCAGAAGGTCAAGATGGGCTTTTGTTCTCTGTCTATATAAACCTTTCAGAAATGCGATAATCTTTCGTATTAAACATTGAATGAGACTTCCTAAGAGGTTGATGGGGAAAGGTATACCTTAAGAGGTATTTTTAAGCATAATTCTCAGACGCATCTGGTGTGAACACAGTCATTTTATCAATGAAGATGGGGGGGCCTCCATGCTGGGGGATCTAGGGATTATCCCTGTAGCCGTGCCCACCATATCACAAGCAAGGTCCGTCTCACCCTGGTACTGCTGCAGTTTCAGAACCAGACGGAGATGAGCTGGATCAGGAGGAGGAGGAGGAGGAGGAGGAAGTGGAGGAGGAGGAGGGGAACAGATCTGCAGAGGCCCTGGAGGACTGGGATGAAGAGACCTCGCTCATGGTCAGCATGGGACTCCCAGTAGAGTTTGTAAGCTCCTCTGCACAGAGGCGAGCGGTAAGGTTCATTAGTACATGAGCTCATCTTATTACATGCCTTGCTTTTTTTACTCTCTACAGCTGGATCTTTCTTATGGATACCTGCTAGTGCTTTCCCCTCTTACCTCAGATCAGCTCTCAGTCTGTCTGTTTCTCTTGTTATCTTTAGGAAAAAACTGTGAAATGTTTAAAAGGTGGGAAGAAGAAGAGTGGCAGGTTCAGCAAAGCTGACGGTGAGGATCTGTGGGCGGAGACCGGGCTCTTGGAAGAAGAGCACGTTGGGACGTGCCGTCTCCAGGAGGTACGCGGAGACGTCGAGGAAGCCCCAGGGTCCGACCCCAGCTGGGAGAGCTACTGGAGCCAGCAAGGAGAGGGGCTGCTATGGCAGGGCTGGCTGGAGAAGCATCCAGAGGAAGGCCCCGGCGGCCAGCAGGTGGCGCCGTGGGACTGCCCAGACAGAAGGCTCGAGTGGGAGCAGCACTACTCGGAGAGCTACTACTGCTACCAGGAGCAGTTCCGTTACTGGGCATCCCAAGGCTGGACAGCTGGCGAAGAGCCAGGGGAACAGGAAGTGGGTTCAGGACTTGAACAGGAAGTGAGTTCTGGACCTGATTCCTGCGAGGCCGTGGCCCTGATCGAGCAGCTGGACCTTCTGCTGTTGGACTGTGCAGTGGAGGTGGAGGAATCAAGGACACTGGAGGAGAATGACTGCCTGGGAGAGGGTCAGAGTGACGTTGGGGAGGGGTCCCTTTTCTGCGGCGATGAACCTTGTGATGGAGGTAATCGCAAAAGGTCAGGCTCTTGTGGCAGCCATCAGAGTTCTCAGAGTGGTGAGTGTTCCTCTCCTGCTGGAGTATATGCTCCAGAGAGGATAGGTTGTGTTTCAGCAGGAGACTCATTTAATATAAAATTTAAATAAATGGAGATTGTAACATATATTACATTTGGCATAGCCTGGTTTTGGAGTGTTTAACACAGTTTTCTGGTTGAATTGGTTCATATTTTTAACTTATGTCTTATAATATGTTTTATATCTTCATGCCTTTGTGTCTCAGCTACTGGTAAAAAATACTAATATTATTATTATTATCTATAATAATATAACCCAGGGGTCTGAATGCAGGTCATATTTATGTGGCCGTCCCCTTTCTGCAATATCCCATCCTTATTAGCGTGTCTTGCATCACCTGACACGTCACTGAACAGCCGAACTGAATCCGCATCCCTCTCACCATCACGGAAGTCACAACTTACTGCCAAAGATGTGGTTTCCCGATTTGAAACTTTGTTGCAATCCAGTGTGGGCACTGAATACAACTGCTAAATATTAACACAGAGAAAAGTGGCCTTAAAAACACAACCTGTATCCCTAGGCTCCAAACGAACCGCCGGTAACCTGGAAAGTAACCAGGGCCCTTTGAAGAAGAACTTGCCCAACGACGGAGAAGACGGCGATGACGACCCTCCGGAGAGAAGACAAACAAAGGTTAAGCGGAGGCAAGTGTCAGTCGCGCCAATCGCACTAGTCACGCCAAGCATCAGTCTGTCCTGTTTTATTCTGGTACTGAATGAAGGCTTTAGCTTTTTTAGCTTAGCGACGTAATGTTGGCGTATGGCGAGTTGGGCCAGATCTGACGCAGGGAGGCAAAGAGCACGGGTTTGTGAAACAAGGCCGATGTTTACCCAGAAATCGGGGCACGTGCTACGAACACACCTGAGCGTGGACTGGTTAGTGACTTAGCCAGGTGGTTGCATCCTGAAATGAGAGAATTAAGAGTTAAAGACACTGGCTCAGCTTGCACTGGTAACGCAAGTGCCCTTAATGTAGGGTTCAACAGGAACGAGGAAAACTCATTGATTTCTAAATGGATGGACTTTTAACTGATTATGAAATGGTGGTAATAATAATCTCTTCGGGTTGTATGGCTGTGTGATTCTTTTATTGGACGCAGTCATGAACTTGATGCGGAAGAGAGTCCTGAATTATCTGTGGAAGAGACCTGGGAGAAACTGGGATTGAAGTGCACACAGAACTCCAGGTAAATAACCGAAACTGGTCTGGGGAAGCCAGACGTCTTTGCTCTTTGCATGCATTGGTCCCGACCCGCTCTCTCCTGACCATTTGTGTTCCTTTCTAAATTGCGTAGGTTTGAAAGCGTTCTGAAAATACGACCCGTCCGCAAAGCGGTGGGGAAGTCCAAGCGCCGGGATGAGAGAGCATCTCCCGGCAACCGCCACATCTTCTTCACAGACGACGGGGAAGTCGTGCCAGCAAGCAAGACGTTGCACAGAGTGAGAGCGCTATATGTTCTTCGTTTGAAAGTGTGGAGGTAGACATCTGTGACTGGAGCGGTGAGTGGCGCGTGCTCATTCGGTGGACCTCACCGCCATCCTAGCTGCGACCCTGATTTGGTGGGGACAGAACTGGGATTCGGTTAGTTAAAATGGAAAGAGGTTTCACGTAGTCAAAAATCCCAGTGTAGCTGCCTCAATTTTCACTCATCTGTTATCTGGAAAATCTCCATGGAGCGTTTTGCGACAGTGGATTTTTGTGAAACACGCTATGCCTGACTAAAATGTTATTTATTAAGCTGACTTTTATTTCAGGGGGCAAATGTGAGACGTGCTTTAGTCTTTTGGCCTGGGTTTAACTTGTCTCCTACATTTGGCTGGTTTTAGGCAGGTCTTTTACAGCTTTCCTTTGCACAGTATACTGTGGTCCTACCGGTAGCTAATCACCCACGCCCTCAACCTTCGTCAAGGTGTTTGGAGTTTCGATTTAAATAATTTCTTCGCTTTATTTGTTCTCTCCCATTTATTCCTACAAAAAGGTTCAAAACTTCTTAAAGCGAATGGGGAGTGATGGGATTATGCTGGGGAAAGCCTCTGACAGACCACACCTAGGGAGCACCCATGGACCCATGGAGCAGAGCGAGGAAGACGGGGCAGATCTGCAGACTGAGGGACCGGAAACCTGCAGCTCAGAACAGCCGTCTCAGTCTGCTCCAAGCCCGCAGGACCAGAGTCTGTCTCTGGGGGCGGGGGGCGAAGATGACGCAGGAATGGGGTCCGGGAGAGAGCCGCTTACTCCGGACATCCCCAATGGTCAGGAGGATGCCACGGAGGGTCTGTCTGTGTTACAAAAACTGGGTCGGCTGGGTCTGCTCTGGGGTAACCATCTGACAGTTTGCTGTGTGTTTGTTCCAGCGCCGGCCTCAAAGTCTTCCAGGCCGAAGAAGGCAAAGATAGCCAAGAAGGCCGCACCGATGCCCCCTGAGATAGCAGCGCAGCCCGACCTGGCCAAGTACTGGGCCCAGAGGTACCGCCTCTTCTCCAGGTTTGATGAGGGGATCAAACTGGACCATGGTGAGTTTCTCATTAGGTCTTATCCGTTTCTCATTGGACCTGTTTGGTTTAAATATGCTGTTGCGATATGTTGGGATGATTTGAATTGGCAAAAGGTCTGACTATCTGGCCTTGTTTAGCCTTTCTTTCCTTTCCTAAAAAGGATAAACCTTTTACAGCCCTGTAGTAGAGCCACAGAACCGCGTCTCCGGCCTTTACAGGCCTGTAGGAGACAAAGGGCACCTCGTCTCTCCGGCCTTTTGGCGGCCAGAGAGAGAGAGGCGGAGAGAGAGAGAGAGATTGCGGAGGGCCACGGAGCGCGTCCTTCCACAGTAAGAATGAATCACTGGGGAAGCAAAACAGATGGGGCGCTTTGCCTGTCGGCTGTCTGTCAGGTTGTTTTGATCTCCGCGAAGAGGAGGCAGCAGGTAAATAAAAACAGACGCTGCAACTCGTCCTCCCGGGAGGAAGAGAAAGAGGACGCGGTCTGTGAAGCGTCCCGCAATTCAGGGAACTCCTCATCCTCTAAACGTCGCCGGGGTGTGGGAGCAGAGGCATCTGTGAACCACCAGGAGGCCACTCTGCTGGAAGCTGTTTGTTGGCGCACTCGTGCGTTGTGATGAGTTTGCTAGCGGGTTTAGGAGAGCTGCAATGAGGAGTTGTTTATATATAGGGAAAATCGTGGAGATTTAAGAATGGCTGTTTCCAGCGCAGAGTTAGCTAAGAGTTGAGAGTATATTGGGTTTTGTACAAAGCAGATAAGACTACCAACAGCCTTCTGTATCAACTGTAAATGATGGTTTGCTGAATAATTTTTTTAAATTGTTGTCTAGTTGCCTGGAGTAAAGCTGTTGTCTGCTCTTTCAGAAAACCTGAAGGCCTTGGTTTATACAAGCAGGTGGCAGCCCCCTAGTGGTAGCAGCATGTCAAAGCCTTCAAACACTTTTCAGTGTAAAAGCAAATAAACTTTACACTTTTACATGTTACAGATGGTTTTACACTTACTTTCCATCTGATGGAAGCTAAGTATTTTTTCTTAATGTGATCCTGTTACACCTTAAATTAGTAACAGCTGAAGATGTAGTGGCAGACGAATGTGGAACGATGCTAACGTCTCAGCCCTTGTTTAACATGGAGACGTGTGGAACGTTGCTAACTTCTTGGCCCTTGTTTAACATGGAGACGTGTGTGGGGCGATGCTAACATCTTGGATCTTGTTTAACATGGAGACATGTGTGGAGCGATGCTAACGTCTCAGCCCTTGTTTAACATGGAGACGTGTGTGGGGCGATGCTAACATCTTGGATCTTGTTTAACATTGAGACATGTGTGGAACGATGCTAACGTCTCAGCCCTTGTTTAACATGGAGACGTGTGTGGAGCGATGCTAACATCTTGGATCTTGTATAACATGGAGACGTGTGGAACGTTGCTAACTTCTTGGCCCTTGTATAACATGGAGACGTGTAGAACGATGCTAACGTCTCAGCCCTTGTTTAACATGGAGACGTGTGTGGGGCGATGCTAACATCTTGGATCTTGTATAACATGGAGACGTGTGGAACGTTGCTAACTTCTTGGCCCTTGTTTAACATGGAGACGTGTGGAGCGATGCTAACATCTTGGATCTTGTATAACATGGAGACGTGTGGAACGTTGCTAACTTCTTGGCCCTTGTTTAACATGGAGACGTGTGGAACGTTGCTAACGTCTTGGCCCTTGTTTAACATGGAGGCATGTGTGGAACGATGCTAACGTCTCAGCCCTTGTTAAACATGGAGACGTGTGTGGAGCGATGCTAACATCTTGGATCTTGTAACGCAGAGGGCTGGTTCTCGGTCACTCCTGAAAAGATTGCTCAGCACATCGCACGGCGAGTCCAGGACGGCTTCCATTCGCAGCTCATCATCGATGCCTTCTGTGGGGTGGGGGGCAATTCCATCCAGTTCGCCTTGGCGGGACAGAGAGGTACTGCCCCCATGCTCATTCTTCCTCAGACACTGGAAAGATAAATTTGTGCGTATGTAAACACCTCTCGGAGTTTGAATACTTGTTTAGTGGCTTCAATTTATTGGTTGTTATTTAAGGTAAAGATTAATTCAACCCAAAATATAATCTGATGTTACTTTACTGACAAATTCTTGTTTTTGTGTGAATGATGTTTCTATGGGGAGAGATATGTAAAAAGGAAGAACTGATTTTTGTTTAGTATTTGAAGATCTCCACTGACCCATGTAGAAGGTTAGCATTTTTGTGTTTGTGTGTGTGTGCTGACAGTGCCCCCCTGCTTCTCTGAACTCTCCCAGTGGTGGCCATCGACATCGACCCTGTGCGCCTGGCCTTGGCCCAGAACAATGCTCGGGTGTACGGCGTAGCCGACCGCATCGAGTTCATCCAGGGCGACTTCCTCCAGCTAGCGTCCAGGCTGCGCGGCGACGCGGTGTTCCTGAGCCCCCCCTGGGGGGGGCCTGAGTACCTCAGCGCGGACGTCTTTGATATCAAGTCCATGATGTCTCCTGATGGATATCCCTTTGCCCTAGTGACGACCAGCCGGGCCGCTTTTTCGTCCATACTTTTACTCGCAGCTTTATTAATAATAGTTACAGTGCCAGCTATTATGGTTTTTGATCAAATTTCAGTTAGTCAATATTGCAGTGATTGTTTTATTTAGGACACTAAAAATATTTATATGGAGGCGTTCACCATTTTAGTTATTTTTCAGATGCATATTATATTCCGAAATTTTTCCTTAACCCAGTTTTTTTACATTCAAAATTTTCCAGTTATCCAGATTGATTTCAGAGAACATAGTTTATTTCCTCCCACGAAATGCTGACATGAACCAGGTAAGCTTCTTTAATGTTTCAGTCTTTCTGGGCTTCTATACAGTTGAAATTTACATTACTGGGCTTCTGGGTCCAAGAGAGCCTTGTAGCCGTTTTTACGTCATCGGGCCAACTTGGACCAGGCTGACTTTCGGGCCGGGCCGGGCCAGACCAAAAGCCTCATGCTGCTAGCGCCGTAATGTTGCTTTTACGTCATTGCCCTAACTTCTACATTAACACCTGGTCTCTCTCAATGTGAACCCTATTTGCTGATTGCATTGTGATCTTTAAAAATTTTTAAAGCACCCTACATGTGTGTGGTTTTGGCCATGCCATCGCTGCTCATTGAGTCAGGCCCGTGCACCATACGTTCACTGACCAGTCACCGAGGAGCTACCAGTTAGTGGCGCAACAGTTGAGGAGCTTGACCACATGGTCAGAAGGATGCAGGTTTCAATCCCAACCGGTGCTCCGGAGAGAGTCTTTTAAAAACGCACTGATCCAGTTGAGTTAATGTATACAAGGCAAATGGGTCATAGAAGAGTCTGTTGAAACAAACAATACGTCGCCTGTTGACGTTTGTGACAGCAGGGAGCGATGTCACTGTGCACCGGCAGGATGTTATTTAAACTTTTAAAGCTCTTTCAGTTTGAAGTGACGTTTTCTCCATTGTCCATCGCGTTGCATTAAGTGCACCGCGTCCAACCGGTTTCCAATGCTTCAGGGACAACAGAGAGCAGGAGCTAAACAGAAGCCACTGTTTTGGTTAGCGGACGCACGGCGGTGATTCAGACCCTATTCTGAATCTGCAGCGCCACTCGTCCATTTCATTTTTTTAACCGCTTAAAACCATAACTGATAGTGTGATAAAACAGCAGTGACTCCTGTCCTCACAACTGGCAGTATTTATTAATGGTTATCCTCGTCTAATATTGTAAAGCCCCATATCATGAACAGTGTCTCTTTAAGGACACAACGTCATGACTTCATTTTAATTTAAAAAAAATAAAAAAACCTTGCGACCGTAATCTCCAAATGGTGCGTTGTATAAATTATGAATAAAAGAAAAATCATATCTGGTTTTGTTGGAGCTTCTTCTGGGTCACAATGTGAATACAACGGCCTACTTGATGCATTTATCCTTCTTCACCATTAGGATGAACTATATAGATGTATTCAGCACTTAATTATATTCTTATATAGTCTTTTTATATTGAATTTTATTTAGTGGTTGCCATGGAAAATATGGCAACCAATACAGAATCCCTGGGTTACTGTTTCTCTTCTCTTTTGGTTAAAATGGTGACCGCCAGTAAAGGAGTGGTTATGTTAGCATTGCTCGCGTTTTCTTCACTGTGAAAGCCAGTTTAATTTATTCATTCATCTTCTGTGTTTTGTTGCTGTATGTGTTTTTTTTTATTTAAATTTTTTTTTTTTTTAACAAGTTTTAGAACAATGGGCATCGTGGCCCTCACACAACCAATCTCGCCATGTTCATGCATTTCAAGCTAAAATGTTGAATGCCACTTTTTTTTTTTGGTTTTGGTTCAGAGCTACTTCCTTCCTTCTGCGTGTATTGTTGAGGCATTTTCTTTCCTTAAAATGAATCGTAAGCAATGCACAAAACTGTAAAGTGGTGCAATGGGACGCCACGATTAGCTGTGGGCTTAGGGTCAGAAGTCACACCCCGTCCCATCAGAACTGCGCCTTCCGGGCCCTGTCCTGTCTTTCCCATTGCCCTTACTGGGGCATCTGCTTGTTGTGCACGACTGGGAAAATGCTGAGAAGGCGCCATTCGAGCTGTGGAGTCCATACTCCAGGCCAGACGTTGCCGTCCGGTGTCGTTTTGTCCGTGCAAAGCCCTCGAGGTTGGGCCAGACCGTCCTCAATGCCCTGACCCAAACTGTGAAACAAGTGGGAGTGGACTGAATCTTTCTCAAGAACTTTTTTGTTCTTAGTTTTTTCACGTATCGCCAATATATTCATACTCTCTCTGGTTAAAATCAGACATTTCACTCTGCCTTTTAAAGGGCTGCCGATGCCCTGGTTAGCTCTGCTTTAACAAATGTAGCATTATGCTACACCTAAAATGCTTTGAAATCCAATGCCCAATAAATTTAGTCAGGCCAAATGTAGCCTAGAACCACGGAAAGCGATCTGTTCTGTTTCCGGGGATCATTAAAGGGAACTGAACTGAACTGTATCAGAAAGACTATGGTGGTGCTGATTCACTGACAAAACCATTTCTCAACACTCCTAGATAAATAAAAACAAAAACGCTTTCCTTTAGCCTCAAAGGAACCACAGCAGCAGTTTTTTTTTTTTTTTTTTTTTTTAGGAAAGTGAACATCACTGTACACTTTGGTGTGATGGCTTGTTTTGATAGCACATGCGGCTAAACATTAAAGTCTAGTGCTTGTTTAGCTGTTCCTGGGCGGGTAATAAACCTGGTAGTTACCAGTGTTTATACTGAGTTCACAAACCGAACAACGGGGGGAAAAAACAAACCACTATGTTCACAAACAGCCCCAGGGGCCTACAGTGACTTGTATTCTCTTTCACTGTCCCCCCTTTTATTTGTTCTGAGAGCCGTTTCCCTTTGTAATAGTTGGAAGTTGAAGTTTGAACTTGTTTAACAGTTTGCCCTCAGATAAATGAATATTCCTGTGATGACCTGCAAGTTTCCCTGGAAAAGGGGAAGTTAAGTCTTAATTTTATGCTGAAACCCTTTAGTTTCACTTTTTTTCCCTGCAAGACTACAGAAGCATTGGGAGTGGATTGGCTGCCGCTCTGCGATAAGGGCTTTTTACCAGTCACTGCCCACGCCAGTTGTGCGGCATTCTCCACCAGGTGTGGAGATTACAGAAACTCCTCCTCATTGGTTCCTTTCTTCTAACAGTGTAGGCATTTCAGTCTTTTCTGTCAACCTGAGGAACAATTACAATCTTATTCTGCTATTTATCAAACTTAGTATAAATGTGACGGTTCTTGAGAAGTGTGTTTTCAGAAATGGTCGCATTACATCCTAAATGTATTATCTATGTCCGTTCTTTCTATATTGTAGCAAGGACAAAATAAATTATTCTTTGAAAGTTTGGCAACCACACAGCCATTTGATAAACGTACATTCTTAGACGGGTTATTTCATTGGGGGGAAGAAATCCAAGACACTGCCTTCTGCTGCTTCTTGGTGCAAAGTATTCCAACGTAGTGTACATGTGTACTGAGGTTGATTTGTAAAATTGTACACACTGAATAAACACTTTACTTAATTTGTTACACGGGTTAAATGTTGTCGTATTAGAAGCCAAATATGTCGTAAAAATATAGGAGCCAAATATGCGGGATTTCTATTTGGCCAAGTTGGGGGGGGGGGGGTTAGCGTGATAAGTGATTATTTATTCATTGAGTTCTTGTGGACTTTAATTTTGTTCTTGTTTTTGACGACCTTCAGAAAGCATGTTGAGAGTTGCGTTGATGCAACACTGGTTAATTTTCTTAAAGTGCGAATGACTCTGTTTTATTTATTCATTTGAAAAGTGGTGTGTGAAAAAGAAACAAGACCACTGTTCCGTTTTTATCAATCTCGTAATCGCCAAACGTCTTGCGCAACAGCACGATGAATGTTTATGATACACATAGCTGGGAAAGTTTAAGGAACCGCCTCCATTTCTCATTACAAGCATGAAAGGCTTTGTGACCGGTTTACGGCCAAATTACACTTTATAATTTATTTATTTTTTACAAATTCCAAACGGCTATGCTGTTTGATTAGATAAACAGATCTAACAATTATGAGTGTTTTAACCCAAAAGTCAATTACTTGAAGTAAGATTTAATTTGGATTTGCAAGGAAGACATTAGGTTAAATCTTACATTTTTTAAATTGTTTTTAATCTCTTTTCATAGGTTACCTCTCTCGCTGGACCTGGAGGGAAAGTGGAAGTGGAACAGAACTATCTCAACAACAAGTTAAAGACGATAACGGCATACTTTGGGAACTTGATCAAATATGATTAAGTTTCCGTGTCAAATGTGTTTTGTTTTAAATCTGGTACATTGTTTCTTTACTGTTACGAGAAATGCTTAAAAACCCTTATTTAGGGTTGTACGAATTTTATGCCTCTTTTTATCGTTATTGTTTTATAAATAAATAAATTAATAGTTTTATTTTTGCCACTTTGTGACGCTACTGACACTAACCACCCTGCTGGTTGGATCATAGCCAACCAGAGTTTAAATTTAACCGTTACTGTAAAGGCTTTCATCATTACCGTTATCCACCATGTCTAATTGTTGTATTGTAACTAATATAAATCTTTCACTAACTGGGTAAAGGGTTTGTACGGCCCTATTGAACCCTGATCCTCTGGCTACAAAAAAAGTCTCTAGAGGCCAGACCCTTTTGGCAGGGCAGTCGGTGTGTTATGCAAATTCTTAATACACATGCTGAACACTTTACCAGGAAGTTGCAGAAGAAAAAGAAAAAAACTCCCCACCAAACCCATTTTAAGTTCCTCATTCTGTGAGTGAGTTGGGTATTACTGTTGTGGTGCGAGCAGACCGTTTGTTTTAATAAGAAAAAGGGGATTTAAAGGACGTAAAGGAGAAAAGCGACTTTCGTATTCTATCAATATCATTTAAGATATATGTGCAAGAATCTGAGAGCTTGATAATTGGTTGGTAAGTAAATAATGTATTTTAAGTATCCTTATAACGGCTCAGGGTATTCGCTTTTTGTGAACCTCGTTAGGCGTTTTTTTATTACTTAGATGAGCATCATCTGCCACGTATTTTCGCGTGCGATGTATAGCCCCCCGGTGATGCATACACAACCGCTACGGTTTCAGGTTACTCGTGATATTTCCACCCATGTGGGCGCTGGTCGAATTGTAAACATTTAACATTTAATGTTGCTTGTTTGTGATGCTGGAATTTTAATAAGGTGATTTGCATGGTTTTGAGCTGTAGTAAGTGGGTGCGTGTTTTAGTTTTGCGGGTAGGATATCGGTGCCTGAATTTGCGGGTCGTAAAAATATCCACTGCGATAACTTTAAATCAAACAGTAATTGAGAGTTTTTGGTTGTGTGCTTGGCTTCACGATGACTTCATGGTTCCCTTACGCTTTGTCCAGTCGACCTACTTTTTGTGAGAGCTGCTATCTCTTTTAATGATTACCATATTAACGTTGAAGTGCAACCGGTCAAACTCCCAATTAAATATTACGTGGCGTTGTGTGGTTGATAAGGTACTTATTAACGTGAGCAACTCCCACAAAAAATAAAATAGTATGCCTTAGGACATATGCCTGAATTCTTACCTTCGATTAACCCCTACAGAAATGTCTATTTAAATAATATTAAAAAGCTATTAAATTATGTCCTAATACAAATCTGTATTACACATGTTGATGGACAATATGTCCATAGTAGCGATAGTAGCAAAGAGCAAAATGATAGTGCTCGTCTGTGTGTCCCCGACCATGTCATGGTCTTATCCTGGGCGTTTCCTGATTCATGCTTGATGCCTGCTGGGTTAGGGTCCAGGTGCCCCAAGAACCTAAATTGGATAAATAGGTTCAGAAAATTGATGGATTTTTAAAGAATTAGTGTATTAGCAATCTGTGTTATTGTTCATTCATTTCAGTTTGTGTGGTGGCCATGCAGGATTCTCTAGTGGTCTTTAGGTAGCTGTATAAAATGACTGTATATGTGCAGTCATGTTCCTCTGACATATTGTCCATCAACATGTGTGCCTGTGATGATGTAGGCCAGTACAAAATTGCATTATGTTACATTGCCTTAAAGGCGATAATTTGCCATTTCCTTGTAATACCAAATTGCCATCGCATCTGTTAGAAACTCAGTAGGCCACTAATAAATGAATAGTCGCTGAGTTATCCAGGTGGGGCTAATGTTTCAAGGTTCCTTGTTTGATACTCGAATAATTCCGGGGCCAAAGGTGTTAACCACAGAACTGCTAAAATCTATTACCAGGTAAGTATTAGTAGCACCTAGAGAGTTAGTGTAACTCTCAAACCGCAACATACGCCTGATGTTTGTGAAATTTTGGTTATCTGGACACTTGGGTTTTTCTTAAAATATGCAGAAGCTCTCATACATTTCCGGCATTAAAACTGTGTTTGTCAACAAAAATAACTGCTGTCACCCGTTCTGAGTGCACACAGCCTTGCATCCTGTTCTGGGATATGTTTCTTGATAACAGCCTGCCCAATGGGATACCCAGAGCTAGAACTTCACTGTGAAGGTCTTGTCTGTAGAAATGCTTGAAAGTAGTGTGTCCAGCCCCGGTGCTTGTGCGAATCGCCGTGGTCTATTCCACAACCTTTGGTATATTAGTGGTTTTGTTTTCAATTCAGCTGGTGTTGAGATATCCTACTCAATGGCACTCAGCAGTCTGCTGTTTGTTTCTGGGCTCATAAGCCATCCCGCACCAAGGCTGTGACCACTACAACCTGTCAACGCTGTCAACCTGGGAGGCTTTCTGAGCTCTAATACTCCACCAGAAAAGCTGTACACGTCCTTTGTGAAGTGTGGATTTAGGGGATTTGGTAGCTGTAACCAACGTATTTATGCTCGTACCCCCCCCCCCCCCCTTGCCCTGGCCAGAGGAGGAAGTGTGAACTGGCAACCTGACCACAGTCTCTGCCGGCTTCCTGTCAGGAATCTAATAATACAGTGACGGCAACTGGGCAACTGGTGACAGGTGGGGTGCCTCAATACAACAACGGAACAAAGAAGGGAGTTTAGAGGCCAAAATAGCTTTGTGACTGTAACTGTTGGTCTAAACTTTTCCCACTGTCAATATAAAATTCAGTCGTCTCGTGTGATTGCTACAAAGACTGACCAAAATCACATGTACTGAAGTGTGCTTTGAGTCAACACAGAGGCATGGAAGACAGACATGGAAGGATGCCAGCTTCTGCCATTTATTCAATTTCCTGCCTGAATTGTCCTAATAATCGTATTACTTTATTAAAATGCTTGGTAGATGCGTGTTTTTTTAATTATTTGAGAGTACTAATTCTGGGGAGCGATGGGTGATGCTGAATTTTAATAGATGGGACCCAAACTGAGGGGGTCATGTGGCTTCAATGGTAAAATAATTGAACTTTTTCTAAAATAAATATAACTGGCAAACGGATCATAAGCTCATAACAGCTTCTATTTACTTATAACTTTGGTGAAAGTGTTCCCGTATTGATAATCTGAGTTTATGTATGCCTGGCTTCTGCAAAAGCTCAAAGGGTAAACACTTGATTTATTTTTAATGACCAAGCTCCTTTGGTCTTTCTGGATGCTCTAGAGGTTTGTGTGTGTGTGTGCGCGCGTGTGCGCGTGTGTGCATGTACATACGTGTGCTAGAATGCATGAAACTTTAAGATGGCCATTGCTGCGGATGTGTGCTCCCATCCACTGTGACTAGCCTGGAGAACCGAAAGCTGCAGGGCGTGGTCACGGAACAGATAGTGAACAAGTCAGCTTCTGCTTCACTTTTTTTGATGCATGCAAAACTGTTTATTCCGAATGTCAAGACTGTCAAATATAACCTCAAAATGGCTACAGCCAAAGGTCAAACGCATGTGATTACTGAAGGCAACGATAAAAAATGTATTTATTTATTTTTTAATCCTACCACAAGCCTTGAAAATTAAGAAGCAGGTGAACAGGTGAATATAATGGTTCTATTCTTAAAGCTTGCTGTAATTTTGACACTTTTGACAGAAATACTAACCCCAAGAGAGTAAAATTGTGAACCTAATAAATAATTGATTCATCACCAAAGTAAATGTACCGACCAATGTTTCCAGAAACGGCGCCTGTTTGTTCCCTATTCTGAAGAAACCCGTTTTGCCTGTGGGTGGGAACAGTCACATGCTTGAATCCTGCGTGTAGTTCCCACTGGGCTGGCCGAGGCCAGGGGAGGTGGTTGGGGGGGACTGGTTTGTGTCAGCACGCACTGCTGATTTTAATGGTAGACTGACCCCCCCAGAGGCGAAAAGGTGCACTGGGGATTTAATGTGCTTAAAAAAGTGACCCATGGTTAATTACATTTACAGTTCTGTAATGAAAATATTAATTTGTGTTATAAGAAGGGATTGAAAATGGCATTGGAATATAAATTCCAATACACGCCTAGATTTAAATCCTAATTAAATTTCACATAGGTGGTTTTTTGCTTTAAAAACAATAAAGTTACCATGTGACATAAATCAGGCAGGGAGCGCAGTTTCCCTGACACGAGGCTCTTGGTAATGATGTTTTACATGATTGGGGTATTCTTGACAAAGTCACCTTGAAAATACCCTAAGTGTTCACGTCTCTCTTTTTCGCTTTAAACACTTTTCTTTAAATATATAAAAAAACTTGTAATAACCAATGAATAATGGCCGCCTTGCTCTTAAGGGAACTACTTAGGAAGTTGCATCAGCTGCTGTGCCACGCTGTCACAAGCCCACTGAAGGATATTGCACTGGTCTGGATCATGTCGCTCGTAAAGCCAATTAGCAAACGGCATCAGAATGACAAAATAGTGTTTGGCTGTACTAAGGGTTTACTATTGCTCAAAAATGGACCAGTAGGGAATGCTATGGTCAAATAAATCACAAAATTCAAGCAGGGATATATTTTTATTATATCATTGTCCCTTTGCGAAAAACAGTGCCATGGACAGTGCAAATACTGATTCTATTAGATTTTTATTGCCATGTTCTAAGCTGAACGTGTTCATATTTTTACTAGGATTTTTGATTATGGTATTTTCCCGTTTGAAGGCATTTAAAAAGCAGAATGGTTTTTTGTTTCTCCCAATAGAAAACATGGGCTGTCAAAAATCCAAGCTGACTGACAGGCAGAATGGAGGTGCCCTGGAGGGGAAGAAACATCAGGCCGTACGTACCAACCACACTATATATGTGCAAGATCCCACCTCCGGTAGGCCACGCCCTATAGTAAGTAGTGAGAGAGGGAGAACACGCTTTTCTCCCTACCAATCACCCAGTCACTCACCGCGTCTTCGCAGCATCTAGGAGGGGACAGACAATCTGTCAGGTCGATCCTCCCCAAATGGGCAGTGGTTCATTACATTCAGGTGGCTCTCCATGGTTTTGGATTAGATCTATGTGGCCCATAATTAATAAAATTTTGAGGTTTGTTTGTATGTGTGTGTGTGTGTGTTTGTGTGTGTGTATATATTATGTTTTTATATGTTTTTATTACTTTTATAATACTGATAGCTTTTGACGATGCCTGCCTCACCTATTTGAAATCAATCATTACCTAGCAAAGGTGTTGACACAGAGTGGAACTACCAGGCTCACAAAAAAAAACACCTGGGAAGCAACAATATAAGTAGTCTATAAAGTAATATATCAATAATAATATTTATCAAATCAGTGAATCAGAATGTATATATTATGCTTCATTTGATCATTTATAAGCTACATATATTACCTTATAAAAATGTAGCAAATGTTAATCTTTGGAATATATTCTTTACAAAAGTTTTTTACTAAATTGTTTTTTATTTAACAACATTTTTTTAAATCTTAAAATTAAATACACACTTTAATGTCCTGTTTCAGGGCTCTTCTACTTCGGATGGTCACCTCCTACCTGGTCAGGTGTTCCAAAACATGGAAGGTATGAGTGATTCTGTTTCTGCATGTTATTTGCTTGTGTTATCTAAATAAATAAAAATAAAAACAATCAATAAACCTTAAAGAACCTTTTTTATCTTTTTGTACAGTCCAAGGTGAATCTGGCAAAATAGTTGTCGCATTGTACCCCTATGACGCTATTCACAGCGACGACTTGGGATTTAAAAAAGGAGAAAGACTTAAAGTTCTTGAAGAGTGAGTATTTAAATAATTTTCGCCTGAATAGTGGAATTTGGTTCCGTCTGTGGGTTCTATCATGTTTGTTCGTTCGTTATTTACCCTGCTTCAAATAACCGTTTTTTCAGGCGCGGAGAATGGTGGAAAGCTAAATCCCTGACTTCGAAGAAAGAGGGTTTCATTCCCTCTAATTACGTGGCGGAAGTCAACACGATGGAGACAGAGGAGTACGTACATCGTGCGTGTTGTTTTATTCAGCGGTCATTTCTCGGTGGATGAGCGAAATGAGGATTACGTGTGTTTTTGAGATAGCAAAATCAGCACCTACTTGCAATTAAAGAAGTTAAATATCATGGGACATTCAAATTTAAATTTAATCTTCATTATCACAAATTAACTAAAATTTTAATTTTAATGGTTTACTTGGTATGTTCCTTGAATTTACATTCATGTAGGAGCCAAACTGTATTAAAGCACTGATTATATAAACACTGCTTACGAAAATACGTCTTAATAGTTGTTCCATAGTTGTCAAACTATAACACTTTATACTTTAAGGAGATTTTTGACAGTCCCCGTTCGTGCGGCCATATTGCGTAACCATTTATGGTGAGCCTTTATGTTGAGTTGAGCGCCACATGCCTATTTTACTAACATGTCGATTCGTTAATTCGGGAGGCTATCTGTTGGAGCAACATCGGAAACAAAAATAACACGCCCATGCTCGATAGTGGTTCAAGGATTCTGAGACACTGTGGGTGTACTGCAGTTTCGAGAATATGTAAATTTGAAGGGGCATCCTTCAATCTCAGTTCCTTTACGTGATGCATTGTGGTATTCCCCCATAGAACTATGGAAAGCCAACTTGTCATTTAGAGATGTGTATATATATATATATATATATATATATATATATATATATATGGTACATTTATCTTTTTATATATAATTCGACAATTTTATTAATTGTTAATTGAATGGCGAGAATGCTTTGAAAACTCCAAAACATTGGTAATTTAAACAAATAATAATGCAGCAAAAGGTATATGCAATAATCTGACGAGTGTGTTCTGCTATCCAGATGGTTTTTTAAGGAAATCACCAGAAAAGATGCTGAGAGGCAACTTCTGGCGCCCGCAAATAAACCCGGATCTTACCTCATTCGAGAGAGTGAAACTTCAAAAGGTACAAGGGGCGGAGCTAGTCTACTAGTGGGACGGACAGGAGAGCGTTTTGCAGACATTATTATTATTATTTAAATTATTATTAAATTAAACTATTAAATTATTGTTATTATTTAACATTATTTGTGCTTTCTGTTTACAGAAATATAATTAAACTAAAAAGTTAGCAGAGTAACGAATACCGTACTCTAATCATATGCTGCCATGATTTTTTATGAAACGTAAATAGAAAGTTAAAATGTTTGGAGACAGATCAAATTACCATGTATGTTTACCTTTCTGTGCCTAAACGTACAGCACCCAAATGTACACTTGTGTCAAAGGAGCCTTTGTGGCTGATCTTGTGTGGGTGTGGGTGTGTTATTTTAGGGAGCTACTCCCTGTCAATAAGAGATGTGGACGCCCAGGGTGCTGAGGTGGTCAAACATTACAAAATTCGCTCCCTGGACAATGGGGGTTTTTACATCTCTCCCAAAATCACCTTTGATGACATCGGCAGCATGATAAAGCATTACCACAGTAAGTTCGTCATTATTAGTTTAATCATTATTCTTAAATTTCTATGGAAAGAAAGTTTCATAGATGGTCCACAAACTAATTATGGCAGACAGGTGTATGAATTGAAATTGTATAGCGCTGACCTCCAGATGGTAAATGGTGACCCGTGTCATGCTGGGTGTACAGAGCAACCGGACGGCCTCTGTCGGAAGCTGGAGAAGGCATGCGAGAAGCCCAAGGCCCAGAAACCGTGGGACAAGGATGCCTGGGAGATTTCTAAGGAGTCCATCAAGATGGTGAAGAAGCTTGGAGCCGGGCAGTTCGGGGAGGTGTGGATGGGTGAGTCGCAAAGGTGCCCTGGTGACTGGTGACTGTCAATGCGTCCTCACTGACAGGACAGAACGCTTATCGAATTTCATCTTCACTCTCACTAATACCTTCATTTTACTTCAGAAAATGTTTTACAACTGTCATTGATGGTATATACCTTTTCAGCCTTCAAATGCATTTTTAACAAAAGCCTTTGTTTACCCTTGTCATACCTTTTTGAATACCTGGTGTTTGAAGCTTGACAGAAATATAACACAGGCAGGGTAAGTAAATATGTATTATAGTGTTTTTCGAGATACGTAGCTTAGAGCAGTAAGCTCATCTGAAGTGGTTTGGTACTAACACACAGACCTGTGTTGAGCGTATTGCTGGTCACATGTCTGGCGCTGGGCAGGCCAATGGCAGCTTCCCGGTCCTAGGCGTAGTTTCCGAGCGACTTGCTGCTTTATGGAGCAAATTGGCACGGCGCAAGGCCTGATCCTTATCAGCAGGCGCAGCAAGAGGACACGCAAAGACAGCCAGATTTGCATGAAAATGTTACGGTCTTTCATACACAGTCCTTACGTCGGCTGGCCCTGAATTCCAGGAAGTGGCAGGTTTTGCAAATATACAAATGGAGTGTGGCTTCTTTCATTCTGGTTTCCTCTTTTTTGGCACCCGCGGCATTTTGGTCCGGTGAATTAGGCTGGCTTTAAACCTGGCTAACTCAGAGGCCACGCGTTATTATCTAGTCTACGATTTTCATTGTAGTAATTTTGTCGCCATTGTTTTTCAATCCCATGGGGTGGGGTTAACATAGAACGCACCCTACTGTGCCACACTGAAGTTCCACCCCCAATGTCCAGATACCTCAGTGTCTAGTTTAGTCGGGCCGTTCGGTGAAGGTGCAGATGTCGCTCTGTGACAGACCTGTCTGAGCCTGTGGGGTGGTCTTTCACTTCCGCGCGCCCAGGGTTTTTGGCTGGCCCAGCCCCTCGCTGGCAAGCAAGCGGAAGCAGGCTTGAGCAGCTTGCCAGCAGGAAGAGGGCTCGCTGTCAGAACCCTCAGATGTGGCAAGTGGCACCGATCGAGGAGGCTGGAAAGGTCAGACTATTGCAAACCGTTTTTTAACAATTTTTACATCTTTATTTTTAAAAATCTCACTTCTGTACTCAGCATTGTTTGATGAGGGACTTTCTCGTTTCCTCTTTCCTGTGCTCAGTAAAGGGGGGGGGGGGGCTGTGTCAAGGGCCACAGGCAGGAAGTTGGGTTAAGGGTCCGTCTGAGTTCCTGCTGACTGCTTCCTGTTTGCACACTGCGGTGACCGGGTTCATTAATGTCACCTTGGTAGTCTTTGTTTCCAAAGCAAATGAACTATGATGGACGGTGCACCGAGCGAAACCGGCAGGGCACATAGGACACCTCTACTTGGCTCTCTACTCACCTCTGCTGGTCGCTTTAAGAGTCCTCTAAGGATGGTAAAGTTGGCAGGTGCCAGATGCCTTCAGTGGGGGTGAACCAAGATATTCTGGGAGTGAATTGTGGCTAGGGTTTGAGCAGAGACAGGACGGGACGAAGAGGATAGCCATATGTACCCGTTTTGGTGACGTCAGCTCGGTAACCGTTTCCCTCCATTTCAGCCTACTATAACAACGCCACCAAGGTGGCCGTTAAGACCCTGAAGCCTGGCACCATGTCCGCCGAGGCCTTCCTGGAGGAGGCCAACCTGATGAAGACCCTGCAACACGACCGGCTGGTGCGCCTGTACGCCGTGGTCACCAAAATTGAGCCCATTTACATCATCACCGAGTACATGGCCAACGGTAACTTACCTCACGCTGTTATTATTACTAGAAAAACTGCCGACTTTTCTGTTACAATCACCCTGCAAAGGGGGTACAACACTTATCCTTCTGGCATTTAAACCAGCTTTATAATCGAGTACACAGGAAGTCACAACTAAGATACTCTTTGGTTAGAGTTTGTTTCCAGTCTTGTGTGTATTGTCTTTTAAATAATTTTGTCCTTTTTTTTTTCCTATCAGGTAGCCTGTTAGATTTCTTAAAAAGTGAACCAGGGGGGAAATTACTGTTACCGAAACTGATAGATTTTTCAGCCCAGGTAAGAAGTGGTATTTCCTTTTGTTTCTGATGACAACAGACACGCGTGTTTAGAGTGTACTGATGTTTTGTTTAATGTAAGTTTTTCCACTTCTGTGCCTGAAAAAAGGGAACCGAAAGTTGCACGGTTGCTGACTTGCCTCAGTGATACGTTTTGTCCTGGTTTGATGGGGCAAACTTTCTCAAAATCGCAATTCCAGTAATCACAAGTTTTTCGTTATTTATAGCAACATGGAAAACATGGACAAAATCTTTCTTCATAAAGGTTACCGGTTTTAGGGAGTGCCCCTGGGATGCAGTCTTAACGCGAGAGTGAAAAACAAAGAGAATTTCAGTTGGATTCTCTGACAGGGAAATGAAAACAAAACCAACCAGATAAGGGGGAAAACTATGAATGTCTCTGTTAGGCAGCTGCGTTAGTCAAGACAAAATGAGCTGTAACTCCTCTCCGACAACAGTGCTTCCATAAAGCTTGGGAAATTCCTGGTTTTGAGTCACTTTGTTTCTTACTGGAATATTTTAACAAATTTCACTAGATGTGTTGCAAGATGCCACATTGTCGCAAACTCTATATGACCAACCATTCAGATTGCATTCAGCCGAGGAAATTACATGTTATATGATATTTTCGAAAGCACCAGACCTAGTCATCGCCTCTCGTTGTCTTTAAACAAAACAGAGTATTTGCTTCCCATATAAGCCTGTTCTGATCATTAAGGAGACAACAGGGGCCCATGTGGTACCTGCCAAACCGGACAACCTTTGTTATTTCATCAATTAAATGCTGCTGTCCATTTGTGATGCTGAAAGAACAAAAGCTAGCTGTTTAATTTTTCTGTCCTAAAGCAAACGGTCGTAATCTGAGCCAAAAAGTCAGTACCACTCTGAGTGGACGACCGCGGTGTTTAGTTCAAGTTCAAGTTTCAGCGAATGCCTCTCAGAGGCCCACAGTGACGGCCAGCAGCCTGATTAAGCGGCCTGTCTCTTCTCGTTTCCAGATTGCGGAAGGGATGGCATACATTGAGAAGAAGAACTACATCCACCGAGACCTGAGGGCCGCCAACGTGCTGGTGTCCGAGTCGCTATTGTGCAAAATCGCCGACTTTGGCCTGGCGCGAGTCATCGAGGATGATCAGTACACAGCCAGAGAGGGTGAGCCTCACGTGGACCGCATATCTTCCCCCGATGCTTTTTAACACGTTTTGGCCCATCATTTTCTTGCAAGCGGTGGTAGGTTGAGCTCACAAAAAGTGCTGGCAGCCAAACATCAATGTGGCCCTGATACCGTGATCCCTTGGGCATAGGCCACAGGCTGTGCTTTGTTTACACTGAAGGTCACGGCAGGATGAACTGTGTCAGGCAGCGTAAACACCTAAAATAAAAAATAATACAACCCGCAGCTGCTCATGCAAATGGCCAGCGGGAAGCAGCCAAAACAGGTGCTTACACGCGCGCGCGCGCACACACACACACACACACACACTGCAGTTACCGCTGTGCTTGGTCAGAGAGGGTCCCTGAAAAAAAAACCCCAACCCTTTACATGTTGCTTCTGTCCCACAATGGAACGTTGAGATGTTGTCGTTTTAAAAAATCCTTACAGGAGCCAAGTTCCCCATCAAATGGACCGCCCCTGAGGCCATAAATTACGGATCATTCACCATCAAGTCTGACATGTGGTCTTTTGGAGTCCTTCTGTACGAAATCATCACGTTTGGAAAAATGCCTTACCCCGGTAATATGACCTTATGACCTCATAAGAGTGACCTCTTTATATATCAGTCAACGTGTTTTTTAAAGACATCCCTATCTATATGGAGATTGCTAAACTCTGCACCATTACAGACTTCAGGATAGCTGTGCTATAGTGAGAGACAAACTCAGGATTAACGTGAAAGCCCCAGTTCAATCAAACAAGTTTAACGCTATTACACCCTGGTGGCGAAAAACGGTAGCTTCATTTTTCCATCGTAGCCTTTCACAAATTGTGATGGTTGACTCTTCATCGAATCATTGAAGATTTGACAACATTACACATATCTGATTAAATTGGAATGAATGGAAATTGAAAGCTGTGCTGGATACCAGCATTTCCTTAGGCATTAATATGATGTGCCATAACTGAGACAAAATGGGATTGATTGTAGATGCCTGTTTCTTCCTATAGGGATGAGCAACAGTGAGGTCATGACCTCAGTTCAGAGAGGGTATCGCATGCCCCGCCCTGAAAACTGCCCCAGCGAGCTGTATGACATAATGACCACCTGCTGGAAAACCAAGCCCGAAGACCGACCCACGTTCGACTACATACAAAGCGTGCTGGATGACTTCTACACCGCCACAGAAGGGCAGTACCAACAGCAGCCATAGGGGGCAGTACATGACAGTTCGCCAACGTCTTTCACCTCTGAACATGGCTAAATGTTCTGAAAGGGAACTAGTCTGAGCATTTGCTTATTTTCAAGCAAATATTAAAGTAGATTATAGATTTCTTACTTCAAATTGAAGTTACAAAAAAAGTTTATCTAAGACATTTTTAATTATTATGTTTACAACTTTGAATAATAGACTGTGTGTTTGTACATTTCTGCAATAAAATTTTAAAATTATTAAACGGCCGTTGCCGCCTAGCTGACTGAAACCAGCTATGAAACTGATTCCAACACAGCCATTTTCTGTGAATGTGCATGTGTGTTATTCAGGCAAGGGCCATGCTGGTAGGTGCTGGTAATTTATAGGGTAGCCATCAGCATACTTCACAGGACACACCCAGTCTTGTGGGTATAATTTTTATGTCTGTTTGATTGGTTGATTACTATGTGTAAATGACTGAATACGTCTGGATGCAAAGTGGCATGAGATAGTGTGTTTTTGCACTGAAGCGATTTTGAGAACTGAGCCACCATGCCAGGGGACCTTGACAAGCAGACTCTTCTGATCTCAGAATGGTAACGCTAGTGGGCGCCATTTCGCACTAAATCGATTCTCTAAAGAGGCTTCACCAAATCTGCCTTAAAATTGTGTTCCATCTGTCAGCTTAAAAATGTATGTGTATGTAAATTCTGATTCGCACACATATACCATTGTTTAATTTACCCTATGTTCACTGTATGATTAATATTTTAAAAGATGTTATTCTGTTACAAATGTACATACGATTCAATGCAATATGTAGCTTCCATATAATCTTGCAAATAGAATGAATGGCAAAATACACAACATTAATGAGTTACATTTTAAAAGATTAAAAAACCTTTCAAAACACTTTTTGAAAGAAGCATCTGTTTCGCAGCTGGAGAAAAAACTTTTTGGACAGAAGGGCTTGACTCACTCCGGGTTTTAATTTGCTGGGCGGCACCCTTGATAACCCTTTTTACTGCTGTCAGTTTTCGGTGTAAGAATATTTCGGGTTGTCGTCTGATTTTATTTACATTTGTCAATTACTTCCAAATGGATAAAAAATAGCATCCAAATATTGTCGTGTATGTGTTAATCTTGAATAAGAATTACGTTGGTACAAAAACCAACCCAGGCAGTTTGTTTCCAGGACCGGGATTTGGAAGCACGGCAATTCTCATGGGATGACAGTGCTAAATTAAATAATGCACGTGTAATAAAAATGTTAAAACTAACGTTGAAGCAACCGAACAAAATATCTTGTGAAAATTATATATATATATATATATATATATATATATACACACACACACACACACACACACACACACACACACACACACACAAGAAAATAAATTTAAGTACAAACGGTACAACGGTTTAGTGTATTGGTAAGATTAAAACAAAAATGAAAAATGGATCGTTAAGAGAAATATCAGTATGATTTTACTAATCCGTTTGCTTGCTTTTGACCTGTCCCACCTTTGCTTCATTTGCAAAATGACACAGACGCGAGGGCAACGCGCACCTGGCTCATTGGTGTTAATTTGCATGTGTGATTTAACCCCTGCTATCTTTACCTGAAATCAATGAGTGATTTTATGCAAATGTGTCTTTTTACATTACTCATTAAACAGCGTGAGTGTGATAATTGCAAATTAAATTAGTCAACGACTATCACCTGGACGGGGAGGAGGGTCAGCTTTATAAACGATGACTTCAAATAAACCTTAAAGAAACAAGTTCACCTAAGAAGAAATACGGGCGAGGTGCTTTAGAGGTGGCCACAAATGCTAACGAATGCAGTTGATGAATAAAATTAGAGAAAATGTTGGCATATTTTACAAGCAGGGAAGCAAATTTGGACAACATTCAAGACGCGTTCCGTTGCAACACAAAAATTGGCATATAGTCAAGGAATGAGCACAAAACGGTTAAGAAAACGACTTTGACAGTTTTTTACAGACATGAAATCCAACACCTAGATCAAAATAGAGGGGGAAATTACGTAAACGTAGGTCTAACTATTTATTATATGTGACATTAAATAATTTCAGGGCAAATTCGCCCAATTAGTTGCAACTACGTTAAGGTTTTTTTTATACTCGCAAGTAAAAGCTTTTAGATTCGTTCTAAAACGCTACGCTGTGAGATTGTCGATTTCGAGAGCCCGATCTCTAGTTCGTGCTTCTTGCGGTAGGAAAGTGGGCTGTAAATTACTGTTCGCTATAATGTCTTTGCTGTGGTACACTGCAGTCGGAAGTACTTGCGTCGCGTATCTCCCTTTCATTTGCTATTGGCTTATCGAGCTTACACGTAGTAATTTCACTATTATTATTGGTCGCTTGAAACCAAATTCAGTTTTCTGATTCGATAGAGATTTTGTCATTCAACATTCTTGCGACGACGTGGGAAAAGACGGACCGGGGTTACTATAGGCATGTAGCGCGGTCAATTGTTTTAAAGGACATTTTCCCCATGACCTAATTGGTAGATGGAACTGTCAGTAAATTTGAATTTATAATTGACGTGCTTTAGTGCGACTGCGTCGCGGAATGATTTTTGAGCGTGAGTACTTTGTGAGGTTACCCTGAAGTTTGCGTGGTAGCTAAATATTAATATGCTATTTAATCCAGTTGAAATGACGTTTTCCCAGTAAAGCAATATAATATTTTTAGGTTTCCGTTTTCGGAGCATTTCGGTATTCAATCTAAACTGTACTGGAGACCAATGTATTCCGAGAAACCCCTTTAGCGCGGCTTGCAAACTAGTAAAACGGGTAGTTTATCGTTGAGCTATGGGAAATCTTTAAATATATAAAAGCGACAAATGAGTGATTGACATCAGATTGGGGCTATACTGTATCTCCTTCCGTCGTTTTATTCCTTTGGTTTTGAGGTATAACAACCTTGTTGGACATTGAAGGTCAAAATGCAAAGTCCTAAAAGACGGCGCGTTATTAATGACACTCCCAACTAGCAAGTTACTTGAATATTGTTCTTCGATTGGTTTTCAAATTGTGTCGTTTTAAAGGGGGTGGTCTTATTGGGCTTGCTTGGTAAATGTAATTTCACAATTTATTTTTAATTAACTTAAATAGGCCTATCCATTTTTACTCTCCTCAAGGTACAAATTCACAAATAGAATAAGCTATCCTTTTTTCCCCCTCACACCTGTAACATGTTTGATGGGAGATGGTCAGTAATAGATAAGTGTCATTAAGATATTTAAGGTCAGTACTAGAGGGTCTGTAATATTTCGTCAGGGTTAGTAATACAAGTTCTAGGATGTTATGTTGTGCAACCAGACCAACTGGTGCACCTGAATGCAGAAAGCTCCCATGCAAAAAATGTCTTTTTAAAAACGTATCTTGAATATTTTCAGGCTAGAATTTGTCAGTGCGAGAGGATGTCTTCGAACGTACGCAAACTTAGAGATGAGGACAACAATCCTTGCATTGAGGTGACTAATTAAACTTGTATTGTTACACCAGTCATGTGAAGAATGGGTGGCCAGAAGTGGTCACGTTGTGCCACGGTGTCTGCAGGCTTCTGAGCTACTTATCTTTTGCCGTCTGGCTTTCAACCCGGAAAGACGAGGTCATATATAATCCTGAAATTGCTCCGATTGTATTTAAGCAAAAACCTGTCACCGCTGCTGCTCTTTAAACCCTAAACTGGCCACCGCTGATGTATAGATATCGATAAATTTCCATGTTAGGGACGATATAAATAACATGAGGTGTGTTGACTTTACTAAATCGGTAGCGTGACAAAATTCTCTTGTCTTCCTGTTAATTTCAAGGAGAGCGATGGTTCGAGAAAATGTTTAGATGCCAATAATTACAACAAAGACATGTGTTCTGCCTATTTCTTCAAGTACAAAAACTGCAGGAAATTTTGGGTGAGTGTAGAGTCTTGCATGCTGTGTTGTTAAACCTGTCATTTCTATCGTTGACTGAAGTATAAATAAATTGCAGTGGGTTCAATTTATATTTTTCTTTGCAGTTTCTGTAGATGCTGTTTTAATTTTAATTATATATCCCATTAAATTAATTTTATTTTTATATGGCCAGGATTCAGTGACACCACAAGGTAATTAGGCCCTGCTAAGGAATTCTGGCTTGTTTACCTTTTCTTATTTATTGTTTGTTTCTAGGTTTTAGCAGGTGCTGTAATCTATGTAATCTATAACTAAATGACTAATTGCAGAGTGAAAGGAGTGAGTCTGATTCCCACAAGTTCATCTCTATGGGAATAATTTATCTAATAGAACTAAAACAATAGCTCTCATTTGGGGGGGGGGTGGGGGGGTTATAACCAGTGTCTAATTTCTCTGCGCAATCCCCAAACCCCAGCACAACATCATGCTACAGAGGAGAAGGGAGGGTACGAAGCCAGACATGCCCTCAGCAGAGGAGAGGCGTCACATGTTGGAGGCCATGGGAGGGAAACCCTACTGAGCCTGGGCTGGCTGTGTTCGGGGCCTCCCGGGCACCACCGCCATGGGGGTCAGTCTCCAAAAAGGGCCCATGGTGGTTCGGTAGCACCATGCTGTGACAGAGCGGAGGAATGAGTGCGAATGAAACGCAGGATCACATGAAGCCGGGACAGGAACAGAACCCGTACCTTGTCAGTGGGCGAATGCCTCGTCAGGTGGCAGAGACCAACCAGTGTGGCGTAAGGGGCTGTTTGAATGCATCAGTCGATGGCTGCCTTAACCGCTAACCGCTCCATTCGTTTGATTAAGGTTTGGAGGAAGGGGGAGCTGGTTCTGTTCACATCAATCCTCAATAATATCGCCAGCTAGATCCGCAAGTACTACGGACTTAATTTTTTATTGGTAAAAGTGTGTCTGGTTGGTGCAAGCTAATGGCAAGATTTACACATTTAGAGTACAGCAGCTTATAAAAATAATTTGTTTGAAGTCTCAATGTTAAGTTCTATGTAAGGTGTGAAACCTCAACTTCTGTGGAAAAATTTTTTTAAACGAGAAGCTGCTTTGTTCTGAGTAAATAAGTCATGCAGTCTACTACATTTATTTCCCGTTTGCCATTTCCTGTTACTTTTTTTTAACTTGGTTTAAATTATTGCTTCATAATTAATCTGATTTATTTTTATTTTTTTGGGCCTGGTTTCCAACTATGAGTCTTGGGGACATTTCCATTGCTCCTTTGGCCTTATACTGGGAACCGATTTCATTTTTCTACCCTCCTAAAATTTAAATAACTGTTGAAAATGTAGTACTTCCATTTTTTTAAAGAAAAATTGAGATACTACCGTGGATGAGAAATGCAGTGTGTTACAGTGATTACAGGTTTCAATGTGGTGCCTTTGTGATGAGGTAAATTGCAAATTTACAATTACACATAAACTATGTATTGTAATATTTTAAGCCTTAAACTCCAATAAATTGTTTCTCACAACATATATTATTTTGTCCAGTGGAGTTGTTGCATACGATGGCAGACTAATTTAAATGTTAAGGTTTCCTAGCACCTGCGATGTTAACTGACGTTACTCCCTGACGTCTCTGCACTATGCCTGGTTTTGCACTAGAGGGCCCCATTAGTTCATTGAAATAAATGAGGTTTGGAATGCTGAGGAGGTGGACTGTTACGGCCCTAATCAAGTAATTTCTATGGAGGGCAGAAACATGTCTTGCTTTTTCACGACACACAAATGAGGGGAAAAACCATTAATGCCATCACTAAGTTTTTTTTAAATAAACATGATAAAACATTCAGATATAGAGATTGAGATTATTTGTATATTTATATATATATTATATATATATATATATTTATGACACTTAAAATGACAGGTAAGTATATTAAAATGTACCAATAACAACTGTGCTTATTAAATGGCTTGAGATCCTGGGGAACATTCACGAGAGACATGACAATACCACAGATTTGGGTTTTTTTGGAGGGCGAACAGGCCTTCATACAAAACCATTTATAAAAAATTAAAAAAACTTAATTCAGCCTTGTCAAGTGCTAATAGCGAGCTCCTAAGAACATTTCTGTCATAGAGAGGAAGGTAGCCAACGGTGCGATCCATTCCTGTCTGAGTGCTGGACCCCAGTGGGCCTTGGACCCACGCCAGGTTGCCACAAAGTGGTTCCACTTCATTTGACTTGGGTGAGATTACAGAGATTGTGCGGTACGGGTGCAAATCAGACCTCAGTTATACCTGAGAACGTGTGAACCGAGCTCATTCTTCATAAGACCAGAAAACCTGACTAACAGTCTATAGGGAAGTGCATGCAGAATCAAGATCAAATTAGTCTATCTTCTCAATATTTCAGCACCTACTAACAAAAAAAAAAAAAAGATTATCTTCACCAATGCATAACAAACGGAATTAGACATACAATTAAATTCAGATTAAAACAAACCATAGCAAACAGTTTGCCACGTGTTCTGCGCAACACGCTTATTCTCCCTAATGGGTCTTCTTTCCTCGGCCTTGGAAGGTGTCCATGGCGTTGAAAGCACCACAATAAACTCCCAACTTCACGCCGAGCTTCACAGGCAAGAGGCTGTGGGAGGAGAAAAACGTAACAGCTGGTCACAAATCAAAACCAGAGAATTGTTAACATCGTTTGAGCTGAACGCAATCAGCCACTCGTGCTACATTCCAATTCTTTATCGACTTTCTGCTGGTTTGATATATTGAGGTACTGCTGGAGGTTAAACCTTAATCAGGTTTATTACTGAATTATCGAACGCTATTTAACATTTTTTCAGTCTCTTTAAATTTATAAATAGTTATTCTAACCTTTGATACCGAACAAATGCTCTGACTTGTCAGAAAGTCAACCTCTTTATAACCCTGATCACACAATCTGTAAGGTACTGCACCAGAAAGAACAGCTTATTTTTTGCTGACGCTCCGGCACGCTTTCGTCTCACAAACACTCTGCAGCACATAGTGATGCACGTTAGCTAATCAGAATCAAGCTCCAACATTCCAACAGTGGACTTTTCTCCTTGGTGAACAGAACTAAAAATTAGCTGTGCATTTAAACAGCAGAGAGGTCGATTTAGAAGGAATGACTGGTTTAGTATGTGGGGGAATCTCACGTGGTATTGATACCACCATATTTTTAAAAAATGGATACATTCAATAAAAATTAAAAACCCAGTTCTCCATCCGCTTTTCCACCAGCCTTTATTTATGTAATTTATGTTCCGCCTTCGCCACTTCACTGTCTGTTCTGGGTGCAAGGGCCGGGCCTATGGTACAGGGAATTTATACTTAGTTATACCCTGAATCAGAAAAAGCTTTGTTCATTTAGTGTGGCTTGTATCTACATGCTTAGTTTTCCACTAATGCGTTAAAACCTAACCCTAAACAACGCTTTTACATTATGGTTATGCCACCATGCGTTATGTCAGAGTGAATAAAGAACTACCTATTTACTAAGTGACGTACACCGTTACTAACAAACCATAAGGACTCTTCTCAGCCTCTTTAGGGCACGTGAATAAGCACCGTCTTGAACAGCTAAAAATTTTTTTTTTTTACATGAATGCACTTAAGTCTATTTTATAAAGATCTAAGGAACCACACAACTGGAAACCATATATTAATTTAATGACGATTTAAGAGCCTGCCTAGTGGCCCCTCTCAAAAGATGGAAGCAAGAGTCTCCCCGAGTACAACATCAGCTATGACAACAGAGCGGCAGTGTGGGCCACAGGCGTTGTAGTGTTGACAGAGTCGCATGAAACAGACTGGGTTTAAATCGAAACTGGAACACGAGCTGACCTGGATGAGAACATCTGCTAAGACAGCATAATGACATGCCCCGCCCTCCTATCCAGTGAGTCAATTACCAGCCACCTGTCGATGCAGTGCCCCTGCCCCAACAAAAGAAAAAACCACATCCAATTATCATCAGCCAAATGCAGCTGCATCCGCCAAACAAAGGGAGGGTTCCTCTTATACCTTTTGCGCGGGCCACAACCAAAAACTAAAAATGGTATTTTGATTTATGAGTTCTTAGTTCTTCATTTAAAAAGTAATCACTGGGTAAAGGAAAAAAAAAAAAGCACAGTTACAGACTTTACAAACACGATCATAAGCTTCCTACTTGTGGGTTTCTTTTTTTTTTAAACGGGCAAGTAATGATCAAATCCAACTAATCTGATTAGACCTTTCTACAGTCTCATTTTTGTGCAGCTCCAACAGAAAATAAACAAAACTGACCTGACATTCAGTGCAACATTTTTAAAAAGAAAAAAACTTTATTGAATATTGTTCTCACAAAGCACTGACATTTCCATTTGGTCTTTGCCAAAAAAAAAAAAATAAAAAAAAGTGCTCACCACCAACCCATCACAAAATAGTGCAATGCATTTTCACTTAAATAGGCAAACATACTGTAAGCAAAACACTTCGAATAGTTTTATAGTTTTCTGATATACATCCGCAGTTCTGTCCTTGACATGGTTGTGGCCCACTTGTCATTCTTGTGCCATGAGCCATCGTGCTACCCAATGAGATTTAGGGACACCCCACAAGCCATCGTGTTACCCAATGAGATTTAGGGACACCCCACAAGTCGTCGTGCTACCCAATGAGATTTAGGGACACCCCACAAGCCGTCGTGCTACCCAATGAGATTTAGGGACACCCCACA